>LOJH01028551.1:1089-17707 GCA_001685095.1 Ellobius talpinus | reverse complement strand
TTTAATTATTCCTTTTTGGTTGCTAAGGGTTGTAGAGGTAAGTGTGTGTAGTGTGGAAGTAACTTTTGGAATAGGTTTTTCTAGTCAGATTAAGTCTAGGAGAGTCAAGGCTGTTTTGAAGCTTATGTTAAGCGTTTTTAGGGGAAGTAGTCGGTGCATAATTGTTGGGAAATAACCCAGGGAAGTTGAAAATGAGTTGGTAGGTGAGGGTTTCGTTGGCAAGAGATTATTAGTTAAATTATTGAGTTCTAGTGCGATTGTAAATCCTGCAATGGTAACTATTAGAGCTGCGGCTTTTAAGTATCAGGGCATAGCCATTACTTGAATGGTAGTGGGGGGATGTTGTATGAGATGAAGAACCCTGCTATGATGCTTCCTAATGCTAGGCGTTTGATTGGGTTAATTAGCATGGGGTTATTTTCATTGATGTTAACTTGGGGAGGGAAGCGGGGTTTGGTTATTAGGACGAAGTAAATGATCCGTATACTGTAGACGGCTGTTATTGAGGTGGTGAGTAGTGTGACTAAGAGGGCCCAGGCGTTGGTGTAGCAGGTGTTGGCAGCTTCGATAATTTAGTCTTTTGAGTAAAATCCTGTGAGGAAGGGTATTCCTGTTAGAGCCAGGTTGCCGATTATTAGGCATGAGGATGTAAATGGTATAGCTTTTGCCAGACCCCCTATTTTTCGAATGTCTTGCTCGTCATTGAGGCTATGGATGATGGACCCAGAGCATAGAAATAGTATGGCTTTAAAGAATGCGTGTGTGCAAATGTGGAGGAAGGCTAGGTGGGGTTGGTTAATGCCTAGGGTGACTATTATAAGGCCTAGTTGGCTTGAGGTTGAGAATGCTACAATTTTTNGATGATGGACCCAGAGCATAGAAATAGTATGGCTTTAAAGAATGCGTGTGTGCAAATGTGGAGGAAGGCTAGGTGGGGTTGGTTAATGCCTAGGGTGACTATTATAAGGCCTAGTTGGCTTGAGGTTGAGAATGCTACAATTTTTTTAATGTCGTTTTGGGTAAGTGCACAGATTGCTGTAAAGAGTGAGAAAAAGAAGCATCCTGGAAGAGAAAATTAAAATACAATTTCTTTGACTAATCATTCAATATTTTATAAAACATAACAACACATTTAACACATTAATACAGTCTGCCTAGCAGTGAGGCCAGGGGAAGGAGACCCTTAGAGATGGGAGTGCAATGAGAAACCTTTCTCTTTCCTTTCTCTTAGACAAACAGGGTTGCTGTGGAGCTGGCATTGGTTCCCATGACACTCACTCACAGCGTTCTCCTTAGGGGACAGAGGTGGGAGATGGCTCAGTAAGCCTTTGCCACCCAAGCATGAAGACTCCAGTTGGGAATCCTCAGATCCCAGATGACGCTGGTGGGCCGTGGTGACCCCAGTGTTCCTTACAAGAGATGGGTGATGGGCACAGGGGAATTCTTGGGAGCTGGAACTCCTGGGCCAGCTAGGCTGGCAATGAAGAGACACTGCCCCAGACAATGTCAGAAGTCAGGACCTGCTATTGTCCTTGTACTTGCCTCAGTACACATGGTACCCCCCATTCAAAGATTATTTATTTGTTTGTTTGTTTATTTATTTAAATTTTATTGGAGAAGTCACAAAAGCTGATGTCTTTCCAGCCTTTCTCCTTTTAGGATGTCCATGCTAATCGATGCTAACGCAGATAACGGGGGCAGAAAGCACAGACAAGTGAAGAGCTGTTTAACAACCGGTTTACCACCAGAAACTCCAAAAGAATAAGGTTAACACTGTCTGCATCCACATTCTTCAAAGACCACAGGCCTGCTCTTTCCATACCCCCCCACCCTGTTTTCCAAGTATGGAATTCCTCAGCTCCCAGCGGAGCCTCACGGAGATGCGGCACACTGTTTAACTTGGCAGTGTTCACCATCCTGGCAGACGACCAATTAGAGGGCACAGGAGTGCAGGGAAAGCTGTAAGAAACTGTCTTCACTGTTGTCCTGCCTGCCTGCATGAACTGAAATCTCAATGCTGAGTGTCAAGAAGCCATGGATCCTAACCCAGCACATACAACTCCAATTTAGATGTTTAACACAACTCAGCTTGGAGGAAACATGGAAATTTACAACTTTGTAAGCCTTATTTTGTCTCAGCTTTCCAATGAATGTACTTTTATATTATAATAAAATAAAGTTTTGCTATAGGAGTCTTGAGTTAATGTGTAAGTAGAGCATAATGGGTGAGCCTCAGCTTTGAACTCAATAGGCCCGGGTTTTAGTTCCGCAGCTGGCAGCTCTTCGCTGTTACAGCTTTGTAAGAATGAGCATTCTTGCTGGGCCTTGATTTGTGTATCTATTAAACAAATAGTGCCTCGAATATTTCTCCAGTTCTTCTATCAGAAGCAAATAAAAACTTCTACTTGTGGCCACACAAAAATACATAGAAGTTATTTCGTAAAAGAAAAGAGGAATATGGTTATGTGAGGTTATCAGTGCGACGAGCTCATTTCACAGCATGTCAGATGGCATTAAAGGACAGACATTTTAAGCAATCTTGTTTGCAGGGAGAGACTGTGACCCAGAAGAGAATCCAATAGATCCTTTTCTGGCTTCCAACTATCGATGCCAAGAATATCCACCCTAAGAAAAAAGAATGGACCAAAATGCATGCAAACAGAAAAGCCGTCCAAGCTCTAGAATGGCTCATGAGATGAGGGATTTTTAAGTCAGGCAACTAATAAAAAGATTGTGTATTGGGGGGACTCTTTTGGCATGGGTTTTGTGCTCTCTGGATGGTTCCTCCTACAGCCTATGCATTCTTTACTCATAGACTGCAAAACCTGTTGGTTGTATTTTCTAGTTCATTCTCCAGGAACCCAGTAGACACTACATGTTTGTTGCATGAAGTAATTAAGGAACTGATGAAATCAGCCCTCAGTTTCCTACGCTGTTGTATGCGAGACACAAAGAAACTGCTCCTGCTTTCTGGGATGCCCCAGCCAGGACACAAAGACACAACTAAATACTAATGTAATGTCCAGCTCCTCTGATCCTATGCTTACCAACTCTGATTGGAAAATAATCACAAATGTGAATTCAGGCTGCTCCACAAGTTTTGCTTGAATTCTTTAAAAGCTTCTTAACTTTTGTTCAATTTTTTCTTTGAAAATTATAACAATACCTACATGGTAAAAAGTATTTTAATAGCTACCCACTCCTGGTTCTTCCCCACAAATAATATCATGGTAACACTTTAAAATTTCCAGAGATTTTTGTAGTATGTACATACGCAGGTACAAGTGCACATATACTCATTATTATTTTCAAGTGTGTATTAATTAAAATAATAGTGTAGACATGCACCATTCTAAAAATGCCCCTGAACACTATGCCTTAGAAATCTACCTCTATTGTTCTTAATCTAGTTCATTCTTTTACGAATGCTGCTATGGTGATCACTGCAGGGTCACTGTTCACATGGGACACCTTATGAGGCTGCCCAGTGGACAGCCTCCCACTTGCTCTATTCAGATAACCTGAGTTTGCTGGAGCTGTCTACTAGATCCTCAGCTGATGGATAGGCTCGATGGTTTCAGTTTTCCAATACGGTCCACAGCGATTCAAGGAATATCTCTGTACACACTGCAATAGCTAGGATGTCCAAATGAGTCTGAAGAAATCATTCCTTTATTTTAAATCAACAACCTCGAGATCAGAAATTGCTTCCTGGGTTCTCATATTTTCTAAGTGCATATGTTGTGCAGCACAGATAACAAAAACAAAACCCGAAATAGCCTGCTGAAAACTTGGAAAGGACAATCAACCCGCATTTACCCTTTAAGCCCAGAAACTTTAGCATATTAAAGCATTCTCTACTCTTGTTATACTCAAGGAAGGTATCAAAATTAAACTTTCAGTCTTTCTGCCTTAACTTCATTTGATTTAGCTGTGTTAACTGAAAACACACATCACCATTTGAAGCAACTTATGTGTCTGTGAACGGCAGCATTTCTTCTCCACAAAAGCTGTGTGACAAGCTGCATGTCTACTGAACAGCTTTGATATTGTGTTCTTATAGATTCATGCAGCTGATGCATTCAGCAGGGATAGATGCTCCTTCCCCATTATGTCTTTGCTCTCTTTTTGTTGCAGAAAGCTTTTGCATATTGAGGGCCATCCATCCCGAGGCACTGTCACAGAGAGCTTGCTGACAGTCCTGAGGTGCTATGTCATTCCTTAGGTGACAGTGTCGAGATCATGTCTGTCTGAAACCAAAAGTAGCTTTAAGGAGGGCAATCTCTTAAGGAGACACTAACTAATGAGGCCTACTTAATGAAACTGCTAAGCATTAGAAATAGCATCTCCAAGAGGGGGGAAGAGACAAGAGGCTTCTTGTCCAGTTGGCAGTGATTTGTGGTATTGATTCTGGCCTTTGGCTGGGACTTGAACTGCATACAGCAGAGGTCCAAGTGCCTTGACCTCAAGTGGAATGTTTACTCCATCACAGAAGGCGTGTGCTTCCTGGGCTTGAGGGAAGGACAGTGGAGCGGCTGGAAGAAGGGAGGGCTCAGAAAGCAATTAGAAGCCACTCCCCAGACACAGGGGACATGCTCAAGAGTCTGGGAGGCTGTCTCCCTGTAAGACACCTCATAAACTGCCCTCATTGGCAGCTTTGTGGTGAGAGGTTTGGTGGAGGACTCTCAGACCCCTAGAGCCCTCTCACAGTGGCAATGGCAGACTCCCATGGGGCTGATTCTACGGCACAGGCAGTCTGCCCAATAAAAAAGATTGGCAAGACGATGCCCCTATCTTTAAGTTGCAGACATGTTTATGATTCAACTCAATCAAGTCAGCCACCAAATTTTCCAATTGGAAAACATTGGAAACATTGCCTATCAGAAGCTGTTTCTCTTGACAAATGAGCAAGCCAGTCCTGAAGCTCAGACACTTAGGAGGTTGCCGATTCTACCATATGGCCTCCTTCTCGGGAATTTGAACATTCCCATTTTCCCATCCTCCTCTTTCTTCTCTTCCTAATTACTGCCATCTTCTTCAGATTCTTTGATTGTACAAATGGCATTTTCTGCTTATTAACTGCCCTTCAGTGAGATGGATGGACCTAGGAATAGTTGTCTCTGTCTATTGAAGGAGGTCATGGATATGCAAACAGACACACTTGGACTTCAAAACAGACTGGACTTCTTACTTTGTAAGACCTTGCATGTTACTTTCTCCCTCCTGAATCCATTTCCTTGCCTGTGAGATGAAGACAGCCATGTCAGCTTTGGAGTTTCTCTCTGTGATACATGGAAATTCGTGTCATTGGTATCTCCAGCCTGGGTAACGTAGCTTTTTAGTGTAGGGTAACTGAGATTCCTATTAGTGTTGCCATCATTTCCAGGAGGCTTGAATTCAAGGCCTGGTTCTGTTGTCTAAGCTTATACACATTAGCTGCCCTCTGAGACCCTCATTTATGATCTGAGTGGGTGTGCTACAGTCTTCCTAAATCTCACACATATGTTCTGTGGTGCCACTCAGTCCTGTGAGTCTCTAGATTGACATACCTTCCATGTATCTTGGGGGGGCATGCCGGCCCACAGCATGCGATGCAGCAACCCCATGAGAGCTCCAAGCGTCTGAAAGTTTTACACTGACTCAAAATCTTGACTCTCTAGTATCACAACTGAGAAAAGTATCAACACCCATGAGGAGGAAAGCTGGTGAGGAACAGGAATGTCTGCAAAGCACTCAGTGTGGCTTCAGGCATAGGATGCGTGTCCAGTACATATTAGCAATGACTCTTCTTTCTCTTTGCCAGTCTGTATGGCACACATCTTTAGTTGGTAGAACTTCAGCATGCTTGAATTAGACAGGAATATTTAATTGAAACTGACTTTTGGCTTCTCTGGAAAACCTCAATGCATACATAAATATAAATGAGATAAATGCATGGGGTGTCACAAATAGAGAATCTAAAGGAGTAGCGAGTGTTGACACAGCCTCCCAAACCATTGCAGGCTGTCTTGGGTTTTGTAGGCTCTATTCCTGATTTTACACCCAGACTATTATAAGAGGAGCTAAGACTACCTTCCCATGATGTTATTCTAGTGATTCTTGACCAACTCTCAGCTAAAGGGCGAGGCACAGCCCTGGTCAGATCCACTTCACTCAGCAGAAGTGATGGAGAGAGTAGCTTGCTTTTATAACCTGTCTATTCAGTGACACAATTTGGGATGCATTCCAAGGGGCAGCATTATGGAAGACTACTGAAATACTCTGCCAGGGAACGTAACCCAAGCTGCTATGTTGCCCAACAGAATCAAAGCAGGGTTTAAAGCCAGCTGCTGCCTTTATTGCCCATTTGAAACTTGGGAAAGGAAGTTCTTTAGGTTGGGAGCACATGAAAGAAATCAAGGCAGAGGAAGGGTGGTTGAGGAGAACAGATGAACTCGTGCATCTCAAACCCTCCAAGCGATACTAAGACGTCCAAAGATACCCGGCTGGATGCTCTGAGAGTAAGCACGGCCTCTGCGTCTTTTCTAGCTACGGGTGTCACACATGAAAAAGAAAAAGAAGAAGAAGAAGCAATGAAGCAAGAAAGGGTTTTATATATCGAGGCCACATTTGTAAAGCCTCGAATCCCACGCAGATTTGGGAACTGCGTATCAAGCTGAGCTCCAAACTTTCAACTCTGAAAAGTGTTACTTACCTCAAGTAAAAGGCGATTTTCCAGCTCAAAGGAAGGCAGTGCTGCAAGGCTCAGGAAAAGAGGTCAGGAGACTCCTTGTACATCAATCAGCTCCTGGAAAACAACATGTCAATGAGTTAAGTGAACACGAATCAGGCACATATGGATTGAATTTCCCTTGAAATACTCCTGGGGTCTAAGCTTTAAGGGGCAGAGTGGAGGAGGGGTAAAAAAAAATCTTAGAAAAAATCTGCAGCCTCGGAACGTATGAAAATACTTCTAAACTGTCGACCGGCGAGGCTGCAAATCCTGCTGACCTGGATCAATGCTGGGTCCAGTTGACCTTTGCTTTCTTTAGATGAGACTGGATCTGAGACCAGTGTGACAGCCAAGGACTTCCCACCCTTGATCTGAACTGCGTTCCATGGCACTGAAGATAGGAAGGTCTGCTAGAGAGTGACTTTGAAGCTCCAGGGAAGAAAGCTGGATTTATTTCAGTCAGATAGAAAACTGCGAGAAAGCATTCAAGGTGACCAGACATGACGACTGCCAGTAGCTTGCATTCAGCAAGTCCATCCGCCCTCCAACACACTCCTCCCTGGAATCATAAGGAAGGGAAATAGAGAGCTACAAAGCTACGGGAGAAAAAGAGGTGACTTTTTCAGAACCAACCTCAAGCTAGTGTGTGACATCATGAAAATGTCCGCCACACCTACGGTTCTCGTGAATTATTAAGGGAATGTGCAATACTGGGGTCTGTGATAACATGGAGCAGTGTGTGTTGGGAGGAAAAGAAGCATTTGTGGTTTTCTTCCACTATATATATTTCATAAATGTTAGCACTATCTAAGTCTGACTTTGGGTTGACACTGCAAAAATTTTGATGTAGAGGCTAAGTTACTTCAGTAGTTTCTACACAAAGTTGAAAATCAGTTAATACCAAGTCCTTTCCCTAGAAAGCATGGCAGAAAATGTAAGCTAAGAAACATACATTTTCATCTCTCCAAAGAGAAACCTGTTGAGGAATGAGATGTATTTCGTTTGTTGTTTTCGGGGGGCACTTTACAGTTGAGCAATTACCATTTCCTTTAGGAAAAAGTACCAGACTAGAAACTTCTTGATGCCCAGGAACTATTATCATGGCCTTTTCTTCTCTCTCCCTCATCTTGTTCTTTTCTTGACACAGGAGGCAATCAGAAATAAATGTTAATGGGATTATTATTTTTTAAACAAATGATTCCCTGTCAAGAGAAAATTTTTTTCACAGTTGTCAAATTGTGTAGATGATGTTCAAATGGCTCATTCATTCCCAGCAGCACCACCAAGTTGAAAACATACTTTTTCTGGTGTGTAGTTGATTGATGTACATTCCCACATCAGGCTAATGGCACTTTATTTTCCAACAGTAGCCAGTAATGAGTGACCTTGAGTGCATATTGTTTTCCTGAAAGGCTTTGTTGCTCTGCTTCTTTCATAAGCACCCCAAGGAAGCAAGGCCTCTGTATTGGTGTTTTGCAGCAAACCTCATTTCTTTCATGGCTTTCTGTAAAAGAATTTGATACAGGGATAGAAGCTAACCTCAGTGAGTAAATGAAATATTGATCCATGCTACTCTGGCCTTGCCTTCACCTTGTCCCAGGGCGGTGAGTTACTGACTTTTCCGTTTGGGCTGTAATAGGAATTATTACAACAGGCCTGTGCAAGTAATTACTTGGCATGGTAAAAAAGGAGGGTCCATCATATATTTCTGTAGAGACGTTAGTTTCCATCAGGGCCAGCAGGCTGCAGTTTTTGGCTCTGTCTTTCCCAGTCTTGATTCAATTCTTTTAACTACCATTAATCACATTCCTTGTCAGCAGAAGTTTATCAAAAGTATTAAGTGAGCAAGGTTGCCTGGCCTCCTTTTAAAAAAAATCAACCAACACGGGGCAGTAAATTTCAAAATATGGAAGGTTGGTTCCGTGATATATGCGAGTGTCTCTTCAGCTAGAAAGAGCCGTTTGTTTTAGTGATAGGTATTGTAGTTTGAGCTGTGATAGAACCTGTCTCGAGTTTATATGTCGCAGGCTATCGTTTATGAGAGACCATGTGTTTCTAGATGGTGAAGGTCATGGCTGATGGCAAAAGTAAAAGCAGTGGTGATTCATTAAAAATAGTTAATGGGGCTTGTGGCTGACAGGGATAAATAGGAACATGTGGTTTGCCCAACCCACCGGCGTCTAAGTTGACATTGGGTTTCTTCAGCCTCAACTCTGACAACCCAATGGCTATGCAGTCAGGAATCCACAGAAGATAGGAGGGGAGGCAGGATCACCTTCTTGTTGGTAACAGAGTCCAGAAATAAAGGGAATAAAGCTTTGTAGCCTTCAGTTTGGCTTGGATGATAGAAACTTTAAAATTGTTATGAATTTTTAAGTTGCCATAGATATTTTTATCATATAAAATTCAAAAGTGATAGAAATCTGGCACAGAAAAATTATACTTGGCATTTAATTTCTTTTAAAAATGACATGGAGTCAACTATGGTATCATGCTTGGTGGTTTAGATAAACTGAGAGGTGACTGTATTTCCTATTAGTCTGTAGCTCTGGCTGTTTAAGGAGTTCACAACTAAAGATTTTCCCCAACTAATATGAAGCCCCCCAGAGAATCTCATCTTTCAGAATCACTTCTGTGATGTATATTTGTTTGTAACCCTTTCAATTATTTTATGTGGCTGTATTTACATGCATACACCATAAGTAAAGATTGGTGTTATATGTAATAATGAAAAAGAATATAAACCATATAATAATTCAGGATGTAGCATGTATTTAAATACTTGATCCTATTATAATACTGATTAATAACTTGGCTGACACCATTCCAATATTTACATGTGAATATTTGTTTCAACTTATGAATGTACTAACTCATTCAGAAAATCTGTTGTGTGCTAACATAAAGCAAAATCTAGACATCCTTGAAGGAAGTCAAGGGCCAGGGATCTGCTTCCAGCTGGCATTCAGACTACGGCTAATAAAACCTGTGTTCCTAGGTCCTTGCCCTTCTTGAAACCTTCCTGAACAGTGTGCAGATTGCTAAGATCTTGAAAACTTAAAGGATGTTTCTGACTAAGATCAAGAGAGTTTGATGGGATATTTAGGAGGTGCTAATTAACAAAGGAATATGTGAACATGCGTGTAACACTGGGCAATTTCCAAAATCCAACTGTGGATTTTGTGCATGTTGCTGCTAATGAAGATTTCCAAAACAGACCCCTTTGGAGGCTTAGTTGGTGTTTCACTATCTTGGTGCTTTTTCCTTCTTTCTCTCTTTTTAACTTGAGGAGGCAGTAAGAAATGGCATCAAGTTTGAAATAATGCCACGAGATAAACATCTCTCTTCTCTACTCTGGATTGTCGCTTTTCCTTAGAAAAACAAATTATTTAGGGTAGTTAGAACTGGTTGCTGCCTTCATACGGGGAAAAGATAATAACTAAGATGCATGGCAAGATCAGCTACTGAATTCATTAAGCAAGTTTCACAGCATCAACAGCAAGAAGAAACATCAAAAATGCTCAAAATTTTATGTAAGGATGTAACATATAAGAAAATGTACAGAAGGAGGAAAAGACAACAGAAAAGAGGTGGGAGAACAGGAAGGAGAGGAGAAAGAGAAGGAAGAGAAAAAGGAGGAGGAAAAAGTGGAGGAAGAGGAGAAGGGAAGGAAGAACACAAATAGGAGGAGGAAGAGGAGAAAGGAGAGGAAAAGAGGACAGAGGAGAAAGGGGAGGAAGCAGAAGAGAAGGAAGAGGAAGAGCATCAGCAGCAACAGCAGCCGCGGCAGCAGATCTTCCCAACTTGCAACCTGCTGTAGAATCTGAATTGGAGACTCTGGGCCACCTCAAATGCATTTACCGGATAGACATCACTCATGCTGGGCCCTTCATCTCACAGACAGATCATCCCTTTTTTGCCACTTGGCACAAGCAATCCCATAGTCCAAAGAGTTTGGGGATTTGCAAACTATGTCCCTAACTTATATTTAAATTTTTTTTCTGGACAGCTTTTTTTTATTTTTTTCAGCGCCTCCATCATTACAGTAAAACTCCTTGTACAACTGTGGAGCATTCAGTTGAGAAGCATTCAGAGAGAAGAGAAACGAGCATAGCAAATTAACAAGTTTATGGGGAGAAGCAGTCAGCCGCAAATCACCTAGAGAGGAGAAATGTGCTGTTTAATTCAAGGCCGAGTGACTACGGGCATAGAGGATGTTTGGGCATCACATCACCCTAAAGACCGTCACTGTGCTTACTAACTGACTTTTTATGGAGAAACTAAGTCATTTCTAAGATATTACTCTGATATTATATTTAGTGAATATTTTATGAAAGAAAAGTCCTCTTATTAGAGGTGGCAAATTGCTATATAATTATAGTACTTAGGGAACAGGCTGTCTGCTCACTTGATGGCAGACACACAAAAATATAGCTGCCTTTCCACATAACTACTTTGCAGAGTCCCCAGGGTGACTTTCATTTCTATGACTTTTTATTTTTACCTCACTTCAAATATTAGTTTAATTTAAAATACAAAATCACATTACGTATTTGGTATGCATTAATAAAACAGTGATGTGGACATTCTAGAGAAGTAGTTCCTAGATACACTGCAGAGCAGAGTAAGTCGTTGTTGGCCAGCACCCTTACTTTTAATCCTGCTTCCTCAAACTTCAGGGCAAAGCTCTTCCGCTCAGATAATGGCTGTGAGCCGTCCAGTGTGAGGGCTGTTTGGTTATATTAACTATAATAAGTTCCTGGGTCCCACAACATTAGGCGTTTATCAGTATAGACTAAATAGGTTGGACACTGGGCTATTTTCTCATTTTCATCTTGTTTCTGTTTTTCCCATTCTTGAATAAATAGCAGGACTAAGTTCCTAGTAAGTAGGAAGCATGTTGCCTTTCCTCCCCATTGAACCATTCCACCATGGAGGGAGGAAGGAGGCTCATGGAATCATGACACTCAGCAGAGGCTTACGAGCCTCTGGGAGCCTATGAAGATTACAAGGCTCCCTGAGGCCAGTCCTTCCTCTGAGTTGTAAGCAATAAAATATTGCTGGGAGAGATGGTGATGTCATTACTTGCCAGTTGTGTAGGGGACTTCAGTTATGCAGCTTCTGTGAGTTGTCACACATGCTGGAGCAACTTCTGGAGTCACCCACATGTCCAACAGCGACTCACATACACTCTCAGGTACACTAACCTGGACTTCAACAGAATCAGTTTTTGGTTTCTTCTTACCTGTTCCAGCTGAGATTAATAGAAATCGGCTCTTTACTCCCCGGTAATGTAACGCACGTTTTAGTCATGTTTGGAGGCAACAGAAGGGAATCATATGGTTGACACAAAATACACTTGCCAGGATAAAGCCTTCCACGGATTGTGAGGGATAAATTCTTAGTGCCCTGACACATTCTGCTAGGTGCCCCTCCTAGAACAACTGTGCCACTGATGGAGGCACGGCACCTGCTACTGAGCACAGAGACTTCCCTTGGCCACTAGAATGTGTTCCATTTGCTTTGTAGGCCGGCTGAGATAGCCCTTGAAATGAATATCCACTGATAGATTTCCCTGGGTTGTACAACTCAAAGGTGTACCCTAGCGACGTCTTCAGAGATACCCAGAGGGACTGAGCTGTGACCACGACACAGCCATCTGATCAGAAACGTTCTTTGTCCTCATGTCCTTGTCTCACTGACTTCTACACATCTGTATCTGTGTTTCCAGGGCTCAGGCCCTGAATAAACTATTTGACCTTGAATTCTTAGCTCAGATTCGGATTCTAGGGACCCAACCTAAGACTGCTAGCTGCTATCTCAGGACTGTAGGATTATCAGTGCTTGAAAATTGATGGACAATCTTCTGGGTACCTAACCTATCTCCATGAACTATGGAACTATTGATTTTCATACTAACAGTACACAGAAATCCCACATAAATTACCTTGGAAGTTAAGACATACATGTTTAAGCAAATATCAGCCCAGATAGCATTATTCATGGGCTACAAGAAAGTTTCAGGTATGTGTTACATATCATTAGAAACAAGGTAACACAGCAAGATTCTATCTATGTACTGGGGACGAAGCCCGAAGCCATAGAAGGTGTTAATTAGGTGAGGCTAATGGAGCTGTGACAGAAAGATTCAGAGAGGACAGTTTATAGTGCCTGAAACAGGTAATAGCTACTGTTGTGTGGAACTGAAATCAACCGAGAGATGGGATTCTGGGTGACTGTAAGGGCATTTCCAGAGGATTACCTGATGGGGAAGAGTCTCCCAGAGTGTGAACAGCACCTTCCAGTGGTTCTCAGATAAAAAGGAGATCTGCCGAGGAGACAGCAGGGGTGCCTTGCCGTGGGTTTTTTCCCCTGATGGTAGTAAGTCCGTCTGTCCCTTTGCAGACACTTCTGCTCCAATCCTTCACTGACACCATAACCCCTGCTTCTTTAGCTTTCTTATGTGAACTAACGACTCATGGCTCTCCAGGAATCCTCCTAGCCCTCACTGGAACTGCCGAAAAATCTGGTTTTCTGGACCAAGCAGCAGCCAGGCTGTCAGAGGGCCATTGTTGAACAACTCAGCTCTTGTTGTGTAAACCAATCTAATAAATCCCATCTTGTTGATCTGTTCATCTAGAAAATGCCAACTAATACCTCCAAGCATAGTGCTCTGATGCAGGGGTGGGGGCTCAATAAATTCTTTGGGTAGAAAAATTGGCAAATGAGTCACTTACGAAAACTAGGTTCCGTTGAGAGCCCTTGTCCCATTGCATAACATGGCGAGCAATGGATGCAGACTCCTAATTTCAGCTTCTTGTACAATGTTCCCGGAGCTTTAGAAGAGGCAGTGCAAATATCTTGTTTAGAATGGAGCCTTCAACAGTCATTCAGCTATTTGGGCAGTGCTAAGTTTCTGAATTCACAGCAAACAGAGACTTCTCTGATTCCAGCTGAGAGTGGCTCTCAGAAACTGGCCTCGAGGGACCTTATGAAATACAAAGGTATAGTTTCGTAGATTCAAGCAGAACAATATCCTATATGCTCTGTTCTGTCTGGCTTCCTCTGCTCAGCATGTTTTTGAGTTAAGATCACATTTCTGTATGTATCTGTGACTTGTTTCTTGGTACTTACTGAGAGATCTTCTTTTGCCAATCTGCTAAGAATGTTCTTCCTTTATAGGGGCTTTTGGAGGTCATCATATTTTGCATATATAACTGTGGGTGGATAAATTATAAATATAAATTTGAATAATATCTAAGATTATTATGTTTAAATACTTTTCTAAATAATTTATGACTAAAAGATCTCAAATTTTTAATCTAAAAACACAGACTAGTAGGTGGATTAGAAAACATAATCCATGTACCTGTTATCTTTAAGAAATGTACCTCACTATGAAAGACAGATTCAGCCTTAAGATGAACGCATGGAAAAAGGAATTCCAAGAAACTGGGATCAGGTATTGTTCTAATATCTGACAAAACAAATTAGTCTTAAAATCAAAGTTATTCACAGACAATGGAAGTT
Source organism: Ellobius talpinus (assembly GCA_001685095.1). NCBI lineage: Eukaryota > Metazoa > Chordata > Mammalia > Rodentia > Cricetidae > Ellobius > Ellobius talpinus. The sequence goes on along the minus strand of LOJH01028551.1, from coordinate 3,465 downwards.
ATTTCATACTAACTAAATGACCAACATGCCCAGAAGACATTATAGTTTTAAGCATATACATTGCAACCACAGGAATCTCCATTTCATGAAACAAATACCACTGAATGTAAAGATACAGGTTAAGCCTAACACAACGTTAGCATAGGACTTCAACGCCCCACTAATAGACAAGTCATCCTGACAAAAATTAAGAAGAGAAGTTGAATGATATCATCAACATCTATAGATATCTACAGAGCAAGCTATTCTATGCTCTCTTCAGCAGCTGATGGAACTTTCTCTAAAACAGATCATCTAATAGGGCACAGACGTGAGCTTTCCTCTCAGAGTGCAGAACTTCAACCTTGAAGAAAATAAATAACAGCAAATAATGGTAAGGATGCATATTATAGGGAGTCCTCATACAGTGGGAGCGGGAGGGTGAAGTACAGAAACCAGCCTGAAAACTTCTTAAAAACTAAAAGTAGATCTGCCATCTGACCCCGAGCTATACCATTCTTGGTCCTGACTCTAAGAATTCTATGTCAACACACCAGCAAGATACTGGCACATCAGTTATCATTGTAACACTTCTCAGAATAGCTAAGTTATAGAATCAAACTAGGCGCATAACAACAGGGGAATGGATGAAGACATTTTGTGTACATACAATGGTTTTTGTCCAACCACAAAGACCATAGAAGTCAAGCTGCCTAGAGAGAGAAAAGAGGCAAACAAGAGTGGAGAGGGGTAGACAGAGAAAGGGTAAGATTTTGAGGGGAAAATTGTGATCAGTATACAGTCTTTACTTGTGAAAATGTCCTTATATATCCTTATGTATCACATACAATGAATATACAGAGTGAACCATTTTTAAATAAATGAAAGTAAATAAGAGTTTATCATTAATAACTAATAATATTAAACATGTACTTTATAACAAAAGCAGAAATATATTGATTATTTTTGCTAATAAATGATAATTTAAGTAAACTTAAATGGTACTTAAATTTAAGTAAACTTAAATGTTAAATTGAATAACATTTATTATCTCAAATTGTCCATGGATCAAGAATTCAGAACTTGTATAGTTAAGGATCTCTTAGGAATCTGTAGTAAAATCATCAAAGAAAGCTGCTGACATCTGAAAACTTAATCAGTAACAGACAGTCAGCTTGGTGGCTCACTGATGTGACAGCAATCATTGTGAGGAGGTCCCAGTCTGTCCCCCACATGGACCTACCTCCCCATGGGATTCTCAATATAACTTCCATTCTCTCTGAGTAAAGATCTGCAAAACAGCAGGGTGGATGCATAAACTCACCAATCACATGCCAGCGTTCAACCAAGTCCTCTTAGTTGCACTGTTTATGCTTAAACAGTATAGAAAGAGACAATGAACATTGGCTATGACCCTGAAAAAGATTCATTGATATTCTAATGCTAGAATAAATCTGAATATAACTCACTTTATCTGGAAGTAGAGACTCTGCAGTTAAAATGAAATTATATTAAGTGACTAGTGTCCCTTTATGAAGAAAATATTTGATCTGCTCAACAAGAACAAAAGTCATGCCTGTACTGGAAACTTAACCAACTACCCAGGGCTAGGAAAGCCATGGATCTTATGGGAAAACATACAATTGCCTCTTCACTAAACCAGCTTAATGCCAAAGTACATTCTGAATATTTGTTCTTATAGACACAGATAAGTATAGTCCTCACCTTCATCAAGGAAACTTCTCTTTGGAACAGACAGAGACCATCACAGGAAACCACAACCAACTGAAATGCAGAGTTATGGAGCCCAGTCCCAAAATACAACTCCTGCACCTAAAGCTTGGGATCACTTCAGAAACGAGGGCAGTAAGAGCCAGAGGAACAAACCATTTGCTGTGAGATTGTGTTTCTAGAATTATAGTCAGAAGAATAAAGTATTATCAACACATATGGCTAAACATGATCTGGACAAGGGCAACAACAGCAGACATGCTGACATGAACTGGGAAAAGCCCACAAAACCTCAGTCCTACCCAAACAACTACAGGCAACTAAGGAATGCCAAGAGCAAGAGAAATGATCTTTTCCAGGGACAAGCACACCAATTGGTTATCCAACACCAAACAGTCAGTCCTGAGAGCATACATACAAGTAATATATATACAGAGCAGATGTACTTATATATTTAGAAATACTTGTGGATAAGAATTATTAATGAAAAAAGAGGTTATGGATTAGAAAGATAGCAAGGAAGGATTTATGGGAAGGTCTGGAGAAAGGAAAGGGGAAAACAATGTGATTATAATATAATCTCAAAAAATAAAAGAAATCATTTTTGAGGAGAAGAAGAAGAAGAAGGAGAAGGAGGAGGAGGAGGAGGAGGAGGAGGAGAAGGAG
>LOJH01028550.1:0-16477 GCA_001685095.1 Ellobius talpinus | reverse complement strand
CTCTCTCTCTCTCTCTCTCTCTCTCTCTCTCTCTCTCTCTCTCTCTCCCACATGATGAGTGTTCTTCTGGATGAGATCAAAGTGAATAAGCATGACCAGAGGATAAAAGGATGGAGATGAATCCCTACTCATAGCGCGTAAAGAGATGCAGGAAGGTTGTGCCAAAGGCAACCCTCTTCTCCTTGAGCAAGACAACAGGAGTATTTGAGTGGTAGAAATCATGATATGCTTTGAGGAAGGAAAAAAGATGAGGCCGCATGGCTGGCCATAGTTAGGTCAAAGTCGTGAAGCATATGTTTGAAAGGTGAAACTGGTACACATGCCGGGCAGTGGCGGCACATTCCTTTAATTCCAGGACTTGGAGGCAGGGCAGGACAGCCAGGGCTACACTGAAAAACACCGTCTCAAAAAAAAAAGACAAACACATCTGGGCATGCACTATTTCTTTATCAAAGTTTTAAGACCTTTGATAACAGATGTTAATAATTATCAATTAAAATATATGGGATACTTGGTCTTGTCCCCTCAAAGGAATCCATTTTAAGAAGTCATAAAGCACATAATATGATTTTTGTCCTCCAAGACCCTTTTGTTTCCTTGGAACTCAAACTAAAATTGACTTGACCCATCTCTACCAATTTCCTATCCTACCAGCTACCAACTGTCACTTCCTTCTCTTGTGTCTCCTGCTTTGATCACCGCACTGGTGAAGCAAGTCTTCAAAATGGCACAGCTTGTATTTGTCGATAGTAGAAGTTTTGCAAATAATTGTTGTAAGTAAGGAGAATATCTCGGATGGCCAGGGCTCACAGCTGTCACTGTACCAGCTTGAGGTGATCCATCTAAAGAGCTTGTATTCTTCCTCATTGTAAGCAAGACTAGGTTCCTACTATTCAACTTAGCATTTCAGTTATGCTAACGTGTGTCCTCTGGCTGTTTTCCTTCCTCACATTGTTAGAAACAAAGGAAAGCAAGACCTCAGTCTATCTATTCCTCTCCACATAGTGCTCTCTCTATCACAGCATCTATGTTCCCAGGGAAATTATTTTCCAGAAATATGGTAGCTCTTTCCTGTGGCATCTGGGGAAAGTCTTAATAGTCTAAACCCAGGCCAAGAGTAACTTCTCTAAAATGTGGTTTACAGCTATTGTTTAGTGACAGTGGGGTTTTTATCCCCAAACTCCCAGCTTTACTTTCCTGTATATAGTTTACCTGATTGTATAATTGCTTCAGGTCTTCTATTGCAGCCACTCATATAACTAATGAAGCTCTACCTCTGGGTGTTCCCAATGGGTCCGTAAGCTTCGTATTTGACATGGTGCCTCTCTCTACCCCACACAGAGCTCCACAAGCCTGTGTACCTTCTCAGCTGTCAAGCTGGTGGTGAATGCACAGTAGCCCCTCAGGAAGGTAGTACCAGACATCACTGAAAAGAAAATGCTTCCAGTGTGAACTCACATAGAATAAGTTCTCCCCTTCTGTGTAAACAAAGCAATTTGATTATTTTAAAAGAATAACATATTAATGTTTTAAATATGTTACACACATATATATATGTTATAAGGATACTTGCACATATATACATATTTTCAAGTATCTCATATTAAAAATAAAATGACCAGGCTTTGATCAAAACCAGACCCTGTGTTCCTCTCAGACAGTAAAAGTAGTCCTTATGCAACAGAGAGGATGGATTGCTTTAACCAACAATGGAGTGGATGGAGTGGCCCTCAGAGGATAGAATAATCTCCCCAGAAACTGAAATTCTATCACCAACAATTGAAAATCAACCTAATTTTAAAAACATATTATATATGTGGTATAAAATGTATACAAAATATCATTGAAGCGTAAAAATGCCAAGACTAGGTTCTCCCCTCTAGAATGGCACTACTACATTTCTGCTCCAGAATCATTCCTGTGGCTGTGTCTGGCAGCCGCACATGAAAGGGATGGTTCTGTGCAGCTGGCAGCTGGTGCAGCCTTTAACCCTGCTGTTTCAGAATGTCATAAAATAAGCAGAATTTAATCTTTTTAAATCACTTGGTCAGTGGCTGTGATTGCCACAGAAAATAACATCAAAGAAGACAGACAGTTTTGTTGATGCTTGTTTGAGCACCTGGAGTATCAGTGTATTTTGAACTAGGAAGCGAAAACTTCAAAGCATGTGACACATTCTTGGGATTAAATACTAAACAGGTATGGAGACTGGCCTGTTAAATTTCAGTAGTGATGGGATGTGCTCAGGATGATATAGTTAAGAGAGGATGTCATATGATTAAAAGCCATTACCAACATGACTGTGTAAACATGAGCTGAACAAGGAAAACAATGAAGAAACATATTAAAGTGGATTGGGAAAGACCAGAGAGCCTCAGCCCTACATGAGGAGCTATGGTCAGTCAAGGAATTATGAGAGTGGAAGAAATTGTCTTCCCTGGGGAAGGTCACACCAATTGGTCATTCAATACCAAATGGTCATCTCGGCTCTAAAATGACCCCTGAGTCGTAGGTGTAAGAGCGGTGTTCTCTATCTATCGATTGGGATGGGACTCCACAATTCTGCATTCTGATCAGGGGTGGATTTCTGTAATTGTTGAGAAGATGATTAGTTTATTGAAAAAACATGTTCTACCACAATATAAGACTGTTCTTTTTCATGATGGATTGAACATTGTGTCAGGTCAACCTAATCTCCATGAGTGACAGTTCCTTGCTGTCATTGGTGAGTGAGCTCCACACCACAAGGACCGTGGAAAGCATCCATAGATGGACAAGTAAGGGGCACAAGTTGGTCCAGGATGGAGATTGGGTGATGCCTGTTGACCAGGTCATTCTGTCATCATGATTGATTGGTCAATACCTCTTCAGCATACATCGTGTGAGCTCTCTGATGGACTTTGACATATGAATTAAATATGTTCACCTATTACTCTGTACTCTTCTAATAATCTTACTTTCATATCAAAGATATATAATTTCTCCAGATATTCTTGGTCCCAAAGCTTCTCCCTTTTTTAATGCTCGAATGTTGGATATTCTCAATGGGTTCTTTTGACAATGTGTTTTCATACAAAATGAGTGCCGAATATGTTGTTCTGAGAGCTGCTTTTTGGAAGGTTTTTCCTTGATTGGAAATAATAATTGAGCATTTATCAACCTATGTCAGCATAGAATACCAGTCACTTTCTGACATCTCTTCAGTCCCTGGCTTTTATATCCAATAGTTAGCTCAGTATATTTTGCTTGTGCTGGTCAATGTTTCATTCTTAACCTCTCTCTAATATTTACCTCTTATCCATTTATATATTTTAAAATGATATTTTCTTTAATTTTGTTCACTATCTTTTCTTCTCTAATATGTGTTTTTTTTTATTTCTGGACTATTTCACTCACTCCTACTAGTGTAAATAGCAACAAAAGGCTATAATAGCCAATGATACACACAGATTCTTATCTGCCATCCAGGAAGTCAGTCCTACAAACTTTACTAGCAATAGAATGTCATTTAAAGTGGCAAAACAACAGCAGCTAAATTCCACAGAAATAACAACAAAAATATGTACTTATGTACTGTGATTCTTTATACAACTTCATATATTTTATGAAAGTATAGTGCACAACAATACCCATGTTAAAGTGCCTTTTATAGGATGTAAGCCATATGTCAGTTCTGAAAATCTATAAAATCCAGAAAATTCCAGAACATGACCCAGTTATCTTCTGTGTTTGCCAGAACTCAGCACCATTGCTCTGCTTTTTCCATCGAGCCCCCACACCCTCACTTTCTTGGGGACATTGAGTGCTGCGGCCGCATCAGACTGGAAATTCACCTCCACCTTATTGTCTGCCCCTCTGCTAGTGGAGAGGCCCTCAAATGCTGCCGCACTAAGACTCACACATCTTTCCAATGCACAGAAAATGAATGTCACTTGAGGATACAGTGATGATTGCTGAGAACTCATTTACACAGAGTTCCAGAAATATACGTCCTCTTCCGCCAGTACTATATGAGACATTCCATGAGTTTAGGGACCATGCAATAACCCAACATAGTGTGTGACTCTATACCTGATAAATATTTATTAGGTAAATTCTTCATCTCTTCGTCTCTTCTAAGCCCACTCTGTCTCCTCTTGCATCCTCCATTCTATTAATTTTATTTAGAGGTATCTTGTCACTCAAACAAGGATCTTTCTACTTCTTTCCTTAAGATTTCCCTTTAACTTTCATGTTACACATTCATTCACCACAACTCGTAATACCCTCCTGCCAGTCTTCTCCATTCATCTTCCCTTCCCTCTGTGCCAATACCACAGGCCTCGATTATCTTTCACACCATTTATGTTTCTAAATACTATCCCATTCTCTACCTACAGAGGTAATAGTGAATCACTCCATTAATACATTGATGGTGAAAAAGAGAGATGCACCTCAATATAATAAACTGCTGGCATTATTATAAAATCTCAACAGCACTGCTAAAAATATAGTTAGTTAGCATGCTTTAAACATCTTTTCTTTCAGAAGCCAAAAGAGTGAAGTTTGGAGTAGACGGTAAGATTTAACTAGCACAAGTGGAAGACTTAACATAACAGGGCCAATTTTCAACCATAATAAAGCACTAAATACACAAAAATAACAAGGAATAAAACAAAATTCAGTTATTTATAATTATCAATCATCTTTCCCTACTAACAATTGTATATAAAATGATATTTTATTTAAACAGTAAATTAAAATATAGCATAAGTCAAATAATTATTACAAAAATAGCTAGTGCTTACAAGAAAGACTCTAAAACTATATCCACAGACAAAAAAGAAATCTCAAGAACATACATGCTAAATTTCCAGAGAATGTTTTTAATAAAACTTTTAAAATATCAATCCTCCATAAATTAATATGAATACTCAATGCATTGCTAAGAAAATAATTAAGGAAAATAAGCAATAAGTATATATAAATATACATCCATACTGCCTTTAAAAAATATGGCTGCTGCCTCCTCCATACCTGTTTTACCAAATAGTTGAGGTGATTATAAATATTCAACACTGATGCAAAAGCAAATATGTCAGAAACACAAATAGAGAACCTAAAAATAGACAGAAGCACACATGGGAAATGAATATGCATGACAGCTGGCATCTCTATGTAGTCATCGAGTGGTGTTGCACCAATGAGCTTGCATCTGTAAAAATGTAAAATAAAACAAACTTGGAAAATGACTTTGTATAGCTACTTTTCCTCCACCGAAATAAAATCCAAACTAAATTTCAAAGCATTGAAAACATGAAAAACAAGACAGCCTGCTATAAACATCTTCTCTTTTTGAAACAGGCGAATGGTTCTTAAGACAAAAATATGGTCAGTAATTGCAATAGTGGAAAGGAAAGCCTTATTAATCATCATGTAATCAAAGAGAAGTGTGGAAGAAAAGGTGAAAATTTTTCTGACCTGGCATTTACCATCAGTTCAATATCCAATCCCTCTTCCTACCTGTAGTTTGAACACTATTGAAAAGCCAAAGCATAATTTCCTTGTACGAGACTTTGTTTCTCTGACATAATATAATATTAAATTAGAAATTCTTGAGAATAAAATATCAAGAGATACTGAGCTATATCTTGTAATAGTCTGTTTTACTTTAGATTTTGTCCATAATCTGAATAACTAATCATGCTTGATTAGTGAATTAAAGGAAAATACTAAAAGTTGAAAATTCCTACTTTGGTAATGTAAATTTTAAATATAAGAAATCCAATTAAACTCAGTGAATCATAAAAGTAAAGTAAAATGTAAATTTTTAAAAACAAACGAAACTAAAACTAGCACATTAAAAGGTAGGAAAATTGTTATAAGCTTAATTTAGACTGACATGTAAATGGGTCGTGACGTTATGGTAATGTGATCCCCTTAATTATGTTTACTACAAAGCCTTAAGAAGAGTATTTTTTTCATTCTTTAGGTTAGAAGTACTTATGTATCTCCCATTTCATACAAAGTCACAAGAAAGCAAAACTTCTCTGTAGACAGAGAATGGTCCTTCATTTCTCAAGTGCTCAAACCTGAATAATCACACAGAAAGTATATTACAACACTGTTTACCCAACAGCTCAGGCATATTCCTAGCTAACTCTTACATCTTAAATTAACACATTTCTATTCATCTGTGTATCGCCAAGAGGCTGTGGCCTATCAGTAAGGTTCTGGCTGGCAGCTGTCTCCTTCAGCAGCTACATGGCATCTCCCTGACTCCGCCTACTTTCCCTTTATACCTCTGTTCAGATTTCCCGCCTGGCTTGACTCTATGAAGCCATTGTCTGAAACAGCTTCCTTAATAATCAACGGTATTAAAACATATTCATAGCATACCTAGGAGAATCCCACATCACTTCTAGATTAAAACTTGAAGTGACAAAAAATACAATACCTAAGTACATGCATGTGAAGTTTTGTGCTATGAAGTCAGAGATTTCAAAATAAGATCCGAATTACCACCGCACATATTTAATTGCATATATAATTTTGCATGGATGCAGCCCATACACATACAGCATCATACAGGTAAGTGTAGGCATATGCACAATGCAGTGATCCATGTATGTAGCACGCAAGATATGCTCCTACCACTGCATTTCCTGGACTCAGCTCGACCCAGAGTGCCACCTCTCAAGCTCTGGCACTCTCCCCTAGCTGCTTAGAGCAAGGGTTCTCTATTCTTTCATAACTCAGCTTTTTAATTTTGAGTCATTTCCTCTAGATTTCCATGGCAAAATATATTTTTAATATTTATATTAAAAATTCCGAATGGTCTTATTAGCTTTAAGCTATAAATACCACAAAACAGATTTGGAAGTTGGAACAGACCCAACCTGAGTGGTTGGTACTGGTGACAGGGAAGCCTAGGCACCCATGTAGTAAAGCCACCACACAATATGAGGAAAACCATTAAATGACCTGGAAAGACATCAAGATGGCTGGCCCTTTGTAGTTCCAACACAAAGACTGAGCCTTATTTCTAAATATTCTCCCTGGTGGGGAATTACAGCTGGAAAACAATCCCAGATGTATTCATTTGTGTAGCCATTTGCTTCTTGTAGCATATAGGAATGGAAAAAATATTGAGGCCTTCAATTCTGGACTTGTATTTTTTTTAATGTCAGGCTTTGAAAAATAGCACCATTTCTCCTTAAAACCATTCATTTACCTGGAATGTTGGCCAACAGGCCTATAATATGGACTTGGTTTTTGTTAAGATTGAAAAAATGCCCAATGGCAAGAAAGGAATGGGCAATTTTAGTGGATAAAAGTAAATTTGAACCCAAACTCAGCTGAGCAAATTGTCTAAGAAGAAGAAAAAACAAAGCTTTTATGATGCCAAGCTCTCAAAAAAAATCCCAGATCCTATTAAAGAAGCATATATTTAGAGTAAAAAGTAATCTAGAAAGATTAAAGATACATAAATGGACCACTTAAAATGAAGTTTAAGGCAGCGGTCAGCTTTGTGTAGAGAAGTGATGATACGGTTCTAAGAGAAGACTGCCCAAACTGAAATTTGTTTTCACATAAGTCAATTTGAAGACATACATAAATTAAATGGAGTCATGCTTCCCTATCAGTGGGCAAATGCATTTAAATTTACATTTTAAGGACATGGTTGTTTATATAATTTTTAAGTTCATAAAAGTTTGGTGATACCGATACTCGTTTCTCATTATCTAGAGATCATCAGCTAAGTATTGATTCCTTTTGATTATAGACTAATATTCAAATGAAGTATTCCTGATAAATGTCATTAGAGGAGGAGGTAGTAAGCAGAGAAAGATTATAATCAGGCACCATTTCATTACTTGATTTTATATGCTATATATTTATACATATAAATATATGTACATCTATTTGTATAGAAACTTAAAAGATCAGAAACTTAAATACAGTAAAGTGGGAAAATATTATAAACCTTTTACTACAAATTAAATGTTGATGTCTGCTGTTTTGGAACTAGGCTCTTGTTTAAATCCTCCACCCGTTTTGTAAGTATTAATTAATTAAACTACAGTTTTCAAGGAACAGTTGTTGACTAGGACCTTCAGCATGAGGATGAAAGCAGCACACGCTTCTTCCAAAGTGCTGCTTCAGAGACACAGCTAGAATCCTAGTCTTGGTGAGTTTACAAAGACAGTCTGAGGTCAAAGGCAGCTGGAGTCATCCCACCTTTGCAGACCTCTGAATGCGTCCTGAGTATCACCTCAACTTCTACCCAGCTCATGGAAAGATTGTGTGCCCTGAGCATGGGGAATGGATATCCTGGCCCATGGGGCAAGAAGGTTTTTTTGACTCAAGTGATCACTTCCTTAGAGACAGATAGTAGCCACATGATATGACACCAGAGAAACGGATTGAATTAATTTCAAACAAAACCAAGGAACTCTGTCCAAACGATGTAAAACTGCCCTCACTCTGACTTAGTGCTTTCTTCAGACCACTGAAGCTGCAATTAAAATCTATGAGGAAGAACAATAAATTAGAATCAGGTAAAGACACAAGTTTCAGCCTCAAGTTGCTTGCACAGTTCCATTATAAGACATAAAATGCAGAGCACAAGCCTAACAAGCAAATACGAGCAGCCCAGGGCTGACATGAAATAACATTTTTTAAAAGTTGGTTAGTTCAATCAGTTAACCTCGTTGACAACTTAAAATTTCAAATACCTAGATTACTTATATTCAATGAACATTAAAAATAGAGAAAAGTTCATAAATACATGTAACACAAGTACATTGGCCTTGGAATACATTTGAGGAAGGGATAGAGAAGTTGCTTTTAAAGTTAAAACTATAAAATTACCACATAATAAAAGCCTGTGCTTTGAACACTAATTGCCCATTTATTAAGGGGGTGGTTCTCTCTGACTGCTGAGGAAGGGCGGTCTATGAACTTCTTTTGTTTCTGTAGGGATGAACTTTTAAGTATTTTCCTTTCTCCCGCTCCTTTCCCTTTCCCCATGATCTTCATTTTACTAATATGCGTTAGTATCAATGCAGCATTACATTTCTGAAGATTCCTACAGCGTTTTAATTGAGAGTAAATTGCCTTCCATAAATAGGGCCTCCTACTGGCTTGCAAGGCTGGCCACCCTAGTGGCTGGGCACAATTGGTTGTTTGAAGAGTTTAAGGCAAGGCATGATAGCCCACTTTGTCAGCTGCCTAGAGGGAACTTGTCAAAGCTGGGACCCTGCTGCTTTATTCCTATAAGTGTGTTTTAGAAACACCTCACAAGTGGAATTGTGGTTGCCTCATCCAGAAAATGTGGAAAGGATTAATGTGGCATGTAAAACAAATCACTCCTGAGCTCAGCTGAGAAAGTGGGTATTAAAAGCACGGCCGTCAAAGGAGCTTCAGTGAGGGAGTCGCGGTGATATACAGTCAGCATATGTCGGGCTGGTAATGCTGCAGGGTGTTTGGAAATGGTAATGGTCCATGGGTGTAAAGTCTTTCAAGACCTCTTAAAGGCACATGTGTTTCTTGAGCGTGTTCTCCAAACAAGGACCTGTTATGGGTTAGAGTCACTGAAGCTTTTAAACTTTATTGATTGGCTTGCGGGATTCCAGGTTCACTTACTGCTTTACCGAAAGAAAAAAGTCTGTTGATAAACATGGTCAGGAATCCAACTTTCATCTTAACCTTCTGAATCAATAAACAATGCAGGATGTTGCCTCCTCATCGATTACAGTACACACTATTTATCCTTATTATGGAAGTGTTTGCTAGTTTTCTGGGTTAATAGCCAATATATCTTTGTTGTTCTTCTAAGCCCAGGTGCTTTGTAGATTTATTTTGAAGGAGAAGAAAGGGGAGAGACCTGAGGATTTCTTGCTATTTGAAATATGAACCACAGCCTTAATAAAAACTTGTGGGTTTCAAGTGGAGAGAGAAAAAAATAAACCTGCTAAGTGTAATTTCACAAACTGAAACGGATTTCCTTGGTATTTCCATTTTAAAAAGGAATTCATTCAGATCTGCCATTATAATGCAAATATATCATTATAGCCAATGCTGAATGGACTTTCAAAGAAGAAGCAGACTAGCTTTGCACATAGAAGCAGTGTTTGTGTGTTCTATCCTTGGGTTCCTGTGTGCTCTGTTTAAGAGCTGCTCATATTTCCTGAAATATTCGTGTCTCCCTAGTTCCTTCATTTCTCTAAAGAAGCTACACTAAAGCATCATGTTAAACCTTTGACAACATGAAGGCAAAAGCAAGGGTGGCCATAAATATGGGGTGAGACATGTAAGCAGTTGTCAGTGTGTGTGCACACATACACACACAGGCGTGTGTTGTTTGGTTAGACCTGATAAAAGTGGACAGGAAGTAGTAGTTATCTAACCTAAAAATCTCATCAGTAAACTAAAGAAAAAAGATATTGAGACTGAAAAAGTCAGGGTGCCACTGGGTGGGAGTTCAGCACTTCCAAGTTTGGTCCCAACTCACAAGCATGCCTGCAAATAGTATGTTTTTCGCCAACCGTGAGCGTGGCATCATTTGTGACCTTTGCTTTGCTTTACTGCAGGCTTGGTAAGTCAAGATCAATAACTTCTCAGAAACAGCTCCACTCTGCACTGAAATCACAACCAGCCTTGGGGACAGGACAGATATAAAACTTCTTGCCATCCCTGTAAAACTCATAAAGCATCACCATTGCCTTGTTTTGAAGCTGAACTTCCTGTCTTGGGCATTTTCAGGTGGCTGATCTCTGTCTAACACATTTGGCGAGAAGGAAAGCATATGGTAAATGCCCGGGGACAGTGTACTGAATGTGAAGTGGGTATTAGAGAAAACGCCGAAACGGTGAGGAGTGAAATGACAAAGGCAAGAGCAAGTGCAGAAGCCGCTAGAGTTAGGTAAAGAAGCAGGAAGTAAACAGGCACTGTGGCTACGCACACTGCACCCGGAAATGCAATGGATGTCTCTGCCTTCCATTAACCTATGCAGAACTGAAAAGATGGAGAAAATGTCCTGTGTAAGAAGGGTCCATATTTTCTGTATCAATATCTGCGGATACTGTTTGGAGAGCCTGGGATCCTCAAATGAGTACATTCTGTATGAACGCTCTCATGCGCAAATTAATAAAACGTCCTCCCCTACCTTTTCACATTGCTCGCAGTAATTCTTCCCAGAGCCCCATGAACACAAAGCATTCCTACAATGTATAGAAACGAGTGGGACATCCATGCTACCTCTTAGAAACTATGAATTAGAAATATCAACAGTCTGAAAGTGCCCAGCTAATACTTGGGGCATCTAAAAGGTTTTTCTGGTTATATTAAATATCTTGATCAATTTATATTCTTATATTTGTTTTCTATTTTATTTTATGAAAGATAGGTTACTTAGGTACTAGAATACTGACAGGAAATAGATGACCTTGACAATTTTCTCATTTTCTCATTAAACATTTGTGACATTTGTGCCTCTTGGATTCTGAATCCGAGTGATACATTCTGTTGTGTCTAACATTAACCAGATTTAGATTCTGGTGTTGAGAAATCACTGCCTGTTCCCTGCGCTTAGGAGTACCGGCTTTGAATGCTTCCCCAAACGCACTAATTGGGGACCTGGACAATGTTGAGTCCTGCGGGTTCCCCATCTCGCAGACAGGCTGCACGTGAGGGCAGACATCAAATTCACATCAAATTCACATCAAGATGTGCTGCGCACCTGTACAACAGATGACCAACCTTAATGCGAAAGAAAAACCCTTCACAATATCATATGGTGGGTTTTTTTTTCACATGGCATACACGCAATTCAGACAGCTAAAAGGCTGAATCATGCCATTTAGCTGCAAGCTTTCATTGCTAGAGGATTTTATAGGGCTTAAATTTTATATAGTCCAGTATCAAGTACTACTCCTAATTGCATGACTTCAAAGTAGACATGTGAGCCCTGGTTTCATATTATTTTAGTGCTGAACAATCTCTGCCCTTCCAATTGTCCCTACGAGGAACTATATTAACAATATTATTGGAAATTTTATTTAACTTCAATTTAGCAAAAGCCGTGCCTCCTTCCTTGAATGCAAGTAGGAACACTGGGATTAAAATGATAGAGAAAATCAAGTCTGAACTGGTTTACAGCCCAGAGGTCCACTGTGAATCCCATAAAGCATGGTTTCGGGAACCTGGTTAGTGTTCTGGACACCTGCTTCATGTTTTTTTTCACCATCACAAATGTCAAAGTGCTCAGTAAGTCACCGGGGTTTGAATGACAGCCATGCGCTAAGCAAGCAGTTATGTTTTTTCACTACCAAATTGGACCATAAATGATGAAAAAGAGGTCAAAAAGGAAGTATGGAACCATACAAATTTGAAAGGGGAAACTGGTAATAGCCATAAACCCGGTGCAATCAAAGGCTTGGCTAGTCATTGCAAATTACCTGCCCTGTGAATTACTGATCACACTGCATTATGATATAGAACTTTCCTAACTCCTTTCATCTGGAGTAGCAGGGCTTCTAATAGCTCACAGATCAAACGCAAAACTCTGCCAGCGGAATTTTGATACAAACACACCAAGGTTGCACAACCATCATGTATCTAGAGCCAAATGTACATGAACAAAATACAGCTAGTGCTTTGTTGGGGCCACGGATTACTTGCTGTAAGTATTTTGCAAGAGTAAACACTGAAATAGAGCACAGAAAAGGAAGGTCGGTAAAGCATGTGGGAGGAGTTCACAAGAAAGAGTATAACCTTGCATGTTTATTGCAGTTAAGGTAGGTTAGTGTGCTTTAACAAGACCTTGACTATCTTTCATACACAGAATGCTCCTGTCTCCTTTCCTTCAGACTCGTGACTCAGAAATGTGGGTGGCAGAAGCACTCAAAGAGATCTCACAAGTATTTTGTTTTATCTAGGGACGGCATCTTTATCAATATGTTCCTCTTGCTATATGCCATGCTCATTTGTGGTGAATCTTCAGTAGAGTTTCGTCTTGCTTCTTGGCAGAAGTCCGCAGTATCAATTAATGTGTTTTGTTTGTTTTAGTTTAGTTCAGCTTTGTTTGTTTTTAGGAAACTCAAAAAACCTCTTTGGACTGTGAGCTATTTAAAGCAGCTAGTAGGCTTTTGTCAAGCTAGATCCTTCCTCAACATTAAAATGGACCTTCCACCTTAGAGAAGAGGCAGTTGAGATAGTTGCCAAGGAAAGATTTCAGTTATCACTAGAACCTCTGTGCTTGCTAATAACTGATGTTTGAAACGAAGTCATTTTCTCATTGACTATTGATTTGAGGGTTTTACATGATCCTCTATTACTCATTTTCAAAATCAGTTTGCTTTTGTAAAAGAATAACCAAACACTAATATGGCTCATTGGTTTGAAATGTAGTTAAGGTCCTAGGGAAATAAACATAAATGAATAGATTGACAAGCAGGAAGATTATGTAAAGTACTTTAATGACTATAAGGCTGAGAAGGATTTTGGACATAGTCACTCTTGGGGACATGATGATCAGAAAAGGCAGTGTCTCTGAGAAAATTACACTTGGACTGAGATATCATAAATATAAGAAAGCTAGTTTGCATAGATCAAGATAGATAGGGAAGAGATGATACACCATGAGAATACCAAGCAAAAAGGTTCAAAACTATGACAATCTGAGAGGGATTGACAGTGTGAGCTAGCCCATCAAGAACAGGGAAGAGAATGTCATACAATTTTACACTGGATCATGGTGAGGGAAAAGCGGTGTCATTTTTCCACATTTTATTGATTATTTGGGAATTTCACATAATGAACCCAAGTACACTCACTTCACAGTCCTCCCAGGTTCAGGACCGCCTACCACCCTTCTGACTTCCCTTCCCCACCAAAAACAAATAAGAAGAAAAAGAAAAAGAAAACCAAATCCAATTTGAGTTGCCTATATACTCACTGGAGCAGAAGGGGCATGTATTTTAACTGGACATTCTACGGAGGACAGATGATCATTAGAACAGAAACAAGAAGCCTACCATAATTGGAAGTTGCACTTTCTTTCCCCAGCTGCCCATATCTGAATAATCACACAAAACTTCACTAACTAAAACACTGTTTGGCCAATGGCTTAGGCATATTCCTAGGTCACTCCATCCATTTCTATTGTTTTATATTTTACCACGAGGCTCATGGTTTGTTACCTCTTGTTTCTTGGGTAGCTACATGGTGACTCCCTGACTTCTCCTTCTTTCTCCCTGAATTCAGTTTAGTTTTCCTGCTTAGCTCTATGCTTCCCTGTCATAGGCCAAAGCAGCTTCTTTATTAATCAATGGTAACAAAACACATTCACAGTATACAAAAGGGACTCCCACAATAACCTATTTAGATCAGCATTGCCAACATCTCCGTGATACAAGCTCAAGCCCAAGCTGGGCGGTGGAGGTAAAGAAAATTCAAGCAACCCCTTTACTCCTCCATCACCTCCCCAGAGGGATTTGAGGGTCCTCTCAGTGATTTCATCCTGTGACTCAGAAGCCCAAACTTCTATTTAAACAGTTTCAGAAAATAAAACTCTCAGTAATTCTTCAATTAGAATGTTCCTCTTATAAGAGTCGTTCCTTTGAATTGTTGATGTCCAAGTTATCAAACAACAACAAAGCTGTTTAAAAGAACTAAGTGCAGAACTTGGGAATGAAAAAAAAATTCTTCTGGCCATGTTTATTTCAAATGGTGTTTCAAGTCTTTGTGGCACATGTAGAGTCACAACCCTATTGGCCAATAAATTGCAGCTGGAAATCTGGACAGATGAAGCAAAGGGCTGTAGTTCAGGGTGGAAAAGAGGTAACCTGGGGCAAGGGGTGTAAGACAGGGGAGAGTTTAGGAGAGACTGATCCTCATTAGATCATCCTTATTCATTGTTATTTTTGCAAATAAATGCATTTGTGAACATTGTCTTTTGAATTAGCTAAGAGATATTTTAAAGTTTTTTTTGTTTTTAAGTTCCTGAACCAGTCTGAGATCAGTAGGTTTAAAAGGGAAGACACACATTTGGAGCCAAAGAGCAGGTAATTAAACTGATAAAATGCCAAAGTGACAGACACAGAAAGCTGAGTCTCCAGTCATTGTGGGGTCCAGACTGTAAGGGGGTTATGCTGTACCCCACTTCTATTGCTACTGATGTAGAATCTCTGTGAACCTGTATATTTCATTATATGGTTGAGCATCAGTAACCACTGATTTCTTCATTGTGTTATAATTTATAATTTCTCTTGCAAGAAAGGCTCTCTAATTCATTACTAAATGTACTGATATAAACAGTCTTGGACTATGAATTCTCGAAGGCTAATAATACCAGGAAGGAGATGCATGTACCATACATTCTTTCTGAAGGGCTTCCTGGTATTTGGCTTGCAATAAGATGCAGAGAAAACTGTGTTCGTCTGCTTCACTGAAGGAAAGCAAAAGAACTTACAAGTACCCATAAAAGCTTTGGGAAGAAAACCTTATTTTCTTAGCATTATACAATCTTAGTACACAAAGCAGTAAAAAACCGTTTCATGCTGAATTTATATCATACACCCAAATAAAATCTTTTCAAATTGCTCATATTTATTTGAGTTCACTCTAATGTACAAACTTCTTAACTAGTTTTTATGCTTGAAAAATGCATTATGTCTTTCACTGACAAGTGTAACATCTTCTTCATGTCTAAGGGAAATTCTTTTTAACTCGATTGGACTTTTAATAAATGTCAAACTGGGCTCAGATGATGTATGTATTATGAACATCACATGATTCATTTAAATTTTACTGAGAGAATATTATGTCACAAATGTATGTATGTATGACACATATGAAAACAGAGGTTGAGGCCATCAGTAGCAGTTGCTTGCTAAGAAGAATGATTGTATAATTTTATGGCCCTGCAGACGCGTGGTGTGGTATTTGATATTGGCGAACAGAGCTCCTGTACAGTCTTCTATGGATCTATAACTAGCGCAGGCTAAACTTGATCTTGACGAGTTGCCTATACTTAGAACACTTCATTAAGTATGGAGAAGATGATTCAGCCCATCAGAGGCCTACAAACATTACCGGGTCTTCTCTCAGACTCGAGTGTTTGGGGCCATATGTCCATGAACTATACCAACGTTGCTCATTCCAGGAAGTCACTAAACCAAGATGTCAGTTACCTCAGGACCCATCTGGACAGTTCAAAGCTGTAAGTCTGCAACTCATTGCTAAGATCATTTGAAAAGTTAAACTTTTCAGAACAGTTACAAACCCAGGACCCGAATCTGCCTTCAGAACATAAGATTTGTGTGTTTAAACCATGTGTACTAGACTCCCAATTGAACTTTTGCTGTAATAAAAGAAAAGAACATTTTATGTTAGTGTGTTCTAATTTCTTTTTTTTAATTTTTTTAATTTAATTTTATTATTTTTAATTTATTTTTTATTATTATTAAAAAATTTCCACCTCCTCCCCTCCTCC
>LOJH01028549.1:0-16841 GCA_001685095.1 Ellobius talpinus | reverse complement strand
AGCAGATCCAAGAAATTGCTGCTACCAAGAAGCCATGCTTTATTCTTTTCTGCCCAGAAATACTTTCCAAGCTTTCTCAGGTTTTATGTGAATGCAGTTGTCCAGTTGGGCGCCATCTGTAACATGAGGGCTGGCTTTTTGGGTTTTCTGTCCTGCCCTGTTCCTACAGCCAGCAATGTCCCAAAGAAAATCACACAGAGGTCTATATTAATGATAAACTGATTGGCCCATTAGCTCAGTCTTCTTGCTACCTCTTATAACTTATATTAGCCCATTATTCTAGTATATGTTAGCCACATGGCTTGGTACCTCTTTCAGTGGGGTAGGTCACATCTTGCTTCTTCAGTGATCTAGGAAGGACCGGGGAAAGAGCATCCTTCTTCCCAGAATACTCCTGTTCTCATTGTCCTACTTCTACTTCCTGTCTGGCTACAGGCCAATCAGCTTTTATTTAAAATATAACTGATATAATATAGAGCTGTCCTGCACTACCCCACAATGATGATTCCACCAGTACTATAATAACACCACTAAGATGAAAAACACTTCATAAAGATGGGACTTTGGACTACTAACTGCTCATGACAATTTGTGGTGGATAGTTTAGATGATTCAGATTCAGAGACTACTCTAGTCAGGATGTTAGATAAGCCCTGTACTTTCTCTTTACACAGAGACTACAGTAGACAACAATTGATAGAAAAGCCTCTCCCAGGACTTGACAATTAACTGATTTTTTTTCAGATTCCCTTAAAGTTACCATTGCCTCCAGATAGCAGGAAGTAAATTTAAGTACACAATGCCTACCTTCCCAAGAGGTGGGGGGTGGTTTTGGGTCATTCTTTTTGTTATGGGTATTTGTCATTGTTTAGGGTGGTTGATTACAACTTGCTATTGGTTATAGTAAGGAAGAATGCTGAACAAAGGACATTAGATTCATCATTCCTGCTTTAAAAAAAGGATACCGATATTTTAGGATATGAGGGTAGTTTGTTGAATTTACTCTGAAAAGAAATAAGGAGGGATATAAAATATGATTAAAAGGTAGATTATTAAATCTCCTCTTAAACCAAAACAGAAAGTCTTAAATATTTTACATTGGCTTTGATTTTTTATATTGATACAAACTTGAGATAATTTTGTTAGAATATGCTGTACATACATTTCTAATGTTGTTTAAGGTATGCTACCTATGCAAGTCATTTAACAATGTAACACAAATTTCTAGCTCTTTACAGTTATTTTTAGCAACTGTTTAGGATAAAAAGGAAATGTCAGTTACTAATAAGTCATTATTAGACACCTATTACATTTGAACTTGTAGTCATATTAGGTACATTTTCAAGGCCAAACAGATTAATATTTTAGATAGGCAGGTCATCTTTAAACACTTCAGAGATCTACGGAATATGACTTTAAGAAGTTTTAATAATATAATTTTTTCCTTTTTTTATAACAATGAGGCATGTCTGATCTTGGCAGTACCAATCTACTTCAGGGAAGATGATGAAAATCAAAGAAACTCAATATGGCATTTACCTTCTTTGTGTCAAATGTTAACCACTGAGTAAAAATGTGCTCTTGTATTGACTGCTGACAGTATGCTGTACAAATTGGATAAGCAACATACAAAGGAAAGAACTGCTTAACTTTGCCAAGACAAAACAGAACAACCCTTCAGAATCTCCTGCTTCACAGAAAAGTCTGTCAGATATGTTTGGCCTATAGTCTGAAGTTGGTGTTCCAATGTTGCCTAGGAGCCCTGGCTTACTGTCCAGGCAGCCAGCTGTTTCTGTCATTTCTCACATTTTTTGGAAGTTGCTTACTCACATTTCCTAATTACTCAGGTAATATTATTTCCTTTTCTGGTCCCCAATGAAGTTAAAGAAATTATAGTTATAGTTTTCCTTGTTACCAAATTCAGAAAAGAAATACACTAAAGAAATATGTAGTGTATAAGGTTGAGAGACACAAAAAGGTATTTTTGGTAATACAAGTTAGAATAAAAAGTGAATTAGGTACAACTTTTGGACTAATCAAGATAGGATAGATATTGAGTATTTTCTCTGAATTTGTCAATTGTTAATAGATTAGATGTTGTTGATGTAATATTGCCTGTATATATATTTATAGTTATTGTATATAGCTTTTTATATTAGTTATAACTGTCTTTTTTAATGTTGAGGCAAAAAAGAGGAAATGTGGTGATACCTTGTTTGTACAAATAAAGCTTGCCTGAATATCAGAGGGTGGAGCTAGCCACTAGATAATCAAAGAGGTCTCGAGGTCTGTACAGACAGACAGGAAGTGATATAGATGGGCAGAGAGAAAGGAAGTGATAATACAGGAGGAAACACGAACTCAGTCCTTTTTTTTCAGCTGGGAAGTTTAGTAGGTAAGGTGGCTGTGGTTTTGGGTTTTCTGTTCTCTGATATGTTTGCATTTCTCCCTATATCTGACTCCAGGATTTTATCATTAAGACCTACTAGAATTCATACTACAGACTATAAATATTCAGTTCCTTGGGATTGCAAATTTATCTCACATAAACCTAAGTGCAAGGTGTGTTAAGTGTATAGGGACAGAATGACAGACACAGGATAAAATATGTCAATCTAACATAGCAATGAATTTAAGGGAACTTGATTTGTTATAACAATAGAAAAAAAACAGATTAACATTCCTACAATTATAGAAACAAACCATAAAATAAAGATCGCTTCTGTGAGAAATATTAAAAGGTACTATCAAGTTCTGTAACAAACTCTTAAGATTGTACATAAGTAAGGCACAACTTTTGGTGTCTTTCAAGGATACCAAAGGCCCTATCTTTAAAATGGTTAACTGACATACCTGTGTAGATGAAACAACAGCCTTTGACATCAGAAATAGTGCAGACACTAGAACTGCTGGTGCAGGAGCATTTAGATGATCAACATATTAAAGAAACAGGTGTTGAAATTCTCCTATTTTTTCATGAAAAATGAATCTGGAAACTGGATATTGTTAACACATTTAAGAGCCATAAATAAGGTAATTAATTCAGTGGGCCTTTACAGCCTGGAATTCTCTTGCCTTCTTTATTGTCTAAATGATAGTCTATTATAATGATTTATTTAAAAGGCTTCTTTTTTACTATACCTTTACAAGAACACTATAGAGTAAAAATTGCCTTTACAGGGCCTATTTATAATAATTCTCAGTGTGATAAAAGGTATCAGTAGAAAATTCTTCCACAAGGCATATTATATAGCTCCATGCTGGGAACCAGCTGTAATATTTACCTAAACAGTGCTAGTATTAATAAAAACTCAGGGGTCAGAAATTGTGAAAAAGATGGATAAATCCAAAAAGCAGCTGAACGGTGATGTAACCCTATTTTCCATGTTTTCCTGATCCAAAACCTCCAAGAAATTCCCCTCAGACCCTTTTTCTCTCTTTCTGTCACTCTCTATATGACTTTCTCAGATATCCAACATCTGTATGCCTAATCTTGGTGAACCAATCACTGTCTCTATCCTTGATTTGAGGTGTTTTTTTGTTACCACAGTGTGGCAGCACAAACAATTCTCCCACAACAATACCCAGAAAACATTTAATCAACTTAGATGGAGAAAATAAGGTATTCCATGATACAGTCAAATTTGAAGAATATCTGTCTTCAAATATAGCCCTACAGATGATGCTAGGAGGAAAAATCAAATCAAGGAGGTTAACTACACCCATAAAAACATAGGAAATAATAATCTCACACTGACAAAAAATAAGCCAAAAGGGATAAAAACTCTCTCTCTCTCTCTCTCTCTCACACACACATACACACAAACCACCACTACTACCACCTCCATCACCACAATGAACAGCAACAACAGCACCACAAACATCATTGCCTTAAGAATCATTGATATCTCTCAATATCAATGATCTAAATTCCCCAATCAAAAACACAAACAAACAGAATTTATTTGAAAACAAAGATCCATTCTTTACTGCATAGAAGAAATATGCCACACCATCAAGCATAGATATTAACTCAGGGTAAAATGTTGGACAAAGATATTACAAAGAAATGGAATTATGAAGTAAGCTGGTGTATAAACTTTAATATCTAACAAAATTGACTCAAACCAAAATTAATCAAAAGAATCATGGAAGGGCACTTTATTCTCATCAAAGAAAAAATCACCCAAGAGGACATTTCAATTCTTAATATACATACATCAAACCGAAGCACAACAAGATGAACAAACCCTTATCCAAATTAAGTAAAAAGCACAGAGAGAATATCCATATCAATATAATCAAAGAGAGAAAGGCAGGGATAACAACAGACAACAAAGAAATCCAGAGAATCATAAAAACATACCTTAAAAACTTGTACTCCGCTTAAATGGAAAACTTTAACAGAATGGATAATTTTTCCATAGGCACCATTTAGCAACATTAAATCAAGATTAGATAAGTAATTTAAATAGACATGCATCCCCTAGTAAAATAGAAGCAGACACTATAAGTCTCCCAATAATAAAATATCCAGGGCCAGTCATTTTTGTGCATAATTCTGCCAAACTTTCAAAGAAGTGTTAACACTAATACTCCTCAAATTATTTCACAGAAATACAAACAAAAGTCATATTGTCCAGTTTATTTTATGATGCCATATTTAACCTGATACACAACACACATAAAGACTCAATTATTATAGAATAGCATAGCAATTTCCTTTATGAACACAGATGCAAAAATATTCGATAAAACTCTTACAAACCATATCCAAGAACATGTCTGAAAGATAATCTTCCATAATAAACTAGGCTTTATCCCAAAGAAGCAAATGTAATCTGCCATTTGGTGTAGGAGGTGCTTCTATTTATGTGTTACTTTCATTGGTTAATCAATAAAGAAACTGCTTGTCCAGATAGGGCAGAGAAGACAACTGAATTCTGGGAGAAAGGAAACAGAGAGATAGAGAGAGTGGCCAAGGAGACACCAGGTCTCACTTGCTAATTTTTTCCCAGTAAGCCATGACCTCATGATGAACACAGATTTAATAGCAATGGGTTAAATCAAGATTTAATAATATGAGGCTAGAGCTAATGGCCAAGCAGTGTTTTAATTAATACAGTTTCTGTGTGATTATTACAGGTGTAAGCTAGCTCGGTGGCCAGAACAAGACCCCACCCTCTGTTCTTCTTAAAACAGAGTGGCACACAATGTGGTCAACTATAAAACTATAAAATACACATAAAATCTAAGAGGGCTTGAAAAGGAATTCTAGACACAAATATAGAGTTTAACACAGCTTTTCACTGTTTGCTGGCAGGGTGCCACAGATAAATTTTCCTGACTCAGCAGCTGTAGCAGGAAAAAAGCTGTGTGATTTTAAAACGTAGTTTCCTGGGCTGTGCCGCCAGTGTGAACTCTGGCTATGAAGCATTTCAATGGCTTTTGTGGGACCAGATGTTTGTGTGCCAACTAGGGATCAGGAGGAAAGAACTCTGAGACCATATGGTGGAATCAGGTCTACTAGGCTTGCACAGGTGGGAGAGCATGACAGATTCCTGCTGCCATACAGAGAGATGTTTCTGGTTGGCACAGTGCTCTGCATGGCAGATTTGTCTGTAACTCAGATAAAAAGTGTTTATGTGTTGCACACTCATTCTCTGGGTTGGACTGCTGAGTGCAGCTCCTGCCTGGTGGCCCCAGAGCTAACACTAGTAGTACTTTCACCATTTTAAAATTGGAGAGAGTTGGAGCCAACATCCAGAGCAGCTACAACCAAACTGCTTAGCATTTTAAAAGATCTTGAAGACAGTAGAGAATTACAAACAATGCAATAAGGACAGATTCAGATATAAAAAAACCTCTGAATGGGTCACAATGTTGAATAAATGTACATAGGCTTGGGAGAGAGAAGAAAAAAAGTATAGTCATAAAATAAAATTAATGCTTAAAAAATGGTAAAGTCTTTAAAGAGACAGAGTATAGAAAATCATAGAGTAAAGGAAATAAAGAAGCCACATAAAATGGAAAATTCGCAGATAATCTGGATTCTGTATATTATTGTGTTTTCTTTAATTTTTTTATTGTGAAGGAGCTAAGCACAGAGGGACATTTGGAAAACTACACCCACATTCTGAAAAAATGGACTATGGATGTTCTTGTTTTCTTTTCTTCTTTTTAAAGAGGGGGAAATGGTGTGGGACAATTCTGTACTCTGTCAATTATGTTTTAAATAAATGCCAATTGGCCAGTAGCCAGGCAGGAAGTATAGGTGGGACAACTAGACAGGCAGTAGAGGCAGGGCAATGAGAACAGGAATATTCTGGGAAGAAGGAAGTTCTTCCACATTCCTGTCCAGACACCAAAGAAGGCAGATGTGACTTGCCCAGCTGAAAAAGGTACTAAGCCATGTGGCTAACATAGATAAGAATAATGGGCTAATNCAATTATGTTTTAAATAAATGCCAATTGGCCAGTAGCCAGGCAGGAAGTATAGGTGGGACAACTAGACAGGCAGTAGAGGCAGGGCAATGAGAACAGGAATATTCTGGGAAGAAGGAAGTTCTTCCACATTCCTGTCCAGACACCAAAGAAGGCAGATGTGACTTGCCCAGCTGAAAAAGGTACTAAGCCATGTGGCTAACATAGATAAGAATAATGGGCTAATATAAGTTATAAGAGTTAATAAGAATCCTGAGCTAATGGGCCAATAAGTTTATAACATATAGACCTTTATGTGATTTTCTTTGGGGCTTACTGTCTGTGGGAGTTGGGCACATAGAAACCCCAACAAGCAGGCCATCATGTTACAACCATTTAAACAAAATGAAAGGAGAAAAAAAAACAGATGATCATGTCAATAGATACATAAAAGGTGTCTTTGATTTTATCAAAAGATTCCTTTGACAAAATCCATCACTAGTTTTTGATAAAAGTTCTGGAGAGATTAGGAAAACAATGGATATACCAAAGCATTATAAAGACAATGTACTGTAATCCTATAGATAACACCAAATTGAATGGAGAAAAATTCAAAGAAATTCCACTGGAATCAGGAACAAGACAAGATTGTTCATTCTCTCCATAATTATTCAATATAATACTTGAAGTTTTAACTGGAGCAGTAAGACAACTGATGGAGCTCAATAGCATAAAAAAGGAAAGAAAATAGTCAATGTGTCTTAGGCCACAAATAATATAAAATATCTTGGGCAAACTCTAACTAAGCAAGTGAAAGACTTTTGTAATTATAACTTCAAGTCTTTGAAGAAAAAACTGAAGAATATATCAGAAGATGAAAAGATCCTCCATTTTAATAGATCAGTAGGACTAATATACAAAATTTGGTTATATTACCAAAAACAATCTACAGATTCAATACCATCCTCACCTAAATTCCAATCTAAGTTTTTAGGGAATTTAAAAAGACAATACTCAACTTCATGTATAAATACAAATATCTCAGAATAGCTCAAACATTACAGAACAATAAATTTTCTGTTGGAGGTATCATAATTCCTTATTTCAAGCTGTAACTCAGTGTTATAGTAATAACAATTTCATGACATTGGCATGAAAACAGACATGTTGATCAATGGAATCAAACTGAAGATCAAGACATAAATCTATGCACCTATAGATATCTGATTTTTTAATAAAGATCCCAGCAATACATGCTGGAAAAAATAATCATGAACAAACATTGCTTGTCTTATTGAATGTCATCATGAGAAGACTGCAAATGAATCCACATTTATCATGCTGCAAAAACTGAAGTCAAAAGGATCAAAAAAACCTCAACATAAACATAGGTACACAGATAAACTTGATAGAAAAAATGAGGAATAGACTTAAACACATTTGATGACTTTCTGAACAGAACAATGGTAGCAAAGACACTATGATCAATAATTAATAAATGGAATCTCTTGGAACCGAAAACCTGTAAGGCAAAGGACATTGTCAATTGAACTAAGGGGTTCCCTAGAGAATGGGAAATGATTTTTACCAATTTCAAATCTGATAGAGGGCTAAAATAAAAAATGTATAAAGAACTCAAGAAATGAAATTCCAAAATTATAAATTATAAAATTCAATATATATCTAAACAGAGATTTCTCAGTAGAGGAATCTCAAATGGCTGAGTAAAACATTAAGAAAAGTTTAAAATCTTTATCCATCAGGGAAAGGCAAATCAAAACTACTATGATATTACTATTACATAAGTCAGAATGGCTAAGATCAATAGCACAGGTGACTGCTCATGTTGCCAAGAATTTAGAGCAAGGGGAACACTCCTAAATGGCCTATGGTAGTGCAAACGTGTACAGTCACTAAATCTACAAGGATGTTCCTCAGAAAATTGAGAGTTGATCTTCCTCAAGGCTCAGATAACCATTGTTGGGCATATACCCAAAGGAAACTCCATCCTCCTAGAAGAACACTTACTCAACCATATTCATTGCAACTTTATTTGTAAAATCCAGAAACTTGAAATAACCTAGATGTTCCTCAACTGAGGAATAAATAAAGGAATTGTGGTATATTTACACAATGTAGTACTCCTCACCTATTAAAAAAATGACATCACATAATTTTCAGGCTAGTGGATAGAACTAGAAAACAATCATCCCGAGTGAGGTAACCCAGACCCAGAAAGACAAATATGGCATGTATTCACTTTCAAGTGGATATTAGCTGTCAAGTAAATGTTAATTACATTCCATAAACTTAGAGCGGTTTGGTAAAGAGGAGGTCTCTTGGGTTGAACTACGGTTCTCTCTGGGAAGGAAAAGTAGAATTTTAGGGTGAACTGTGGGCAATTGGGGACAGTAATAGGAGGGGTCAAGTGGGATGGAGGAATGGAGGGAGAGAATGCTCAAGATAGCTCGAACTAGGGGCATTTGAGGAATTGTGTGTAAACCTAGTGCAGTGGAAACTTCCTGGAATCTATGAGTGTGACCCTATTGAATACTCCTAATAATGGAGGACACAGAGAGTGTGACCTGGCCACTTGGTAGCCAGGTAAGTCTTCAAGTACTGAGACTGTTTTGTGTTTGGTTGAGTTGTTGTCCAAGGGGGTCCTGTATATATCCATAAACAACCCAGGCTGATGCTAGGACAGAAGGTTGCTCTCTCAAAATTAACAATGGGGCCCTATTGCTGAAGACAATATCCACATGCCTCATTAAACGAGAGAGGCTGAGGTGGTGCTTTTTCTTTAATTTCTAATCTCTTTGGCACAAGAAAGTACTCCACGGGCTATGCAAAGAGAAACCTGTACCTCTACCCACCCACAAGATGCTGAAACTACTATCATTTGTGCCTGCAGGATGTACTGGGATGATGGTGGTGCAGAACTTGTGGGAGGCCAACCATTGTTCAGTCTAACTTGAGGACCATAGCATGGGAGGGAGTATGTGCCCTACATTGCTTATATGGCCAGGAACTGGAGACTGGATAGTACAGAGATGTAGGATAGAACCACACAAGACTGATGCACACACAAGCATTCATGCATGCTTGCATACACACACACTCACTCACTCACACACACATAACATCAATTAAATGATTTGTAATGATAGTCTTATATACTCATGGATCTGTTCCATCTGTAGTATATATATGTGGATAGTCATAAAGACAATTTCTCATTGATCTGCATAATTTTGATCAACAGAATCATATTAGGATATGCTTCATAACCAGATCTATTGATCCACAAGGATTGTAAGACACTTAGAAGCCTGCTTTCTGTCTTTACTCAAACAAATGAAAATTTCTCCACATCCTAAGACAAGCTACATACATTTAGCTGATTTAAAACCACATAACAATTTCAATCTAGTCTGCGTGTCTCTGTAAACGGATCATAAGATACAAATGCATTTGCAGAAATGTACAAGGACAGAGTTACAGATGTCTGAACTATGGTTATTAGCCCAAAGTAACCTAAAATGCTATGTGATCTTCTCTTTCCAAATCTTGCTGATAAAGACCTACTCCCTGCACAAGTTCCTTAACAACTTGTGTTACTAGGCACTATGCTCCCAGCCTCAGGTCACAGTCTATACACCAGGAACATTGAAGCTGGGGTTGCCAGGGTTACTTACTCCTCTCAAGTGGAGCTTTTGTAACATTTTTATTGAAAGAAGTTTGTTGTTAAATATATATATGCTGTTAAATATATACATATATGCGAGGTGAATAAATAAGGTAGAATGAATTGGAATGAGATAATCAGAGCTAGAGAATTGGAAGTAGAGAATGAGCTAGAAATAAAAAGGAACATGATCTTCAGATCATGCATTAGAGTATTTTCCCCTCAGATAGAAACTTATTCCTAAAGATCTCAGGTAAAAAATCCTAATCCCTGCTGCTTGAGATGTGATCATGAGACTACATGCACAAATTATATGAAAATGCATAGTAATGGGGAGATTCCACAGCTGGTTTTGCACATGTAAATTTATAGTCAGATGTTATGGTCCCCTAATCCTTGCTTGAATGATGTTCTCTCCTTTGGAGAATATTTCATCTGGCAAGTTAGCATATGAATTATCAATTGGCATCTGCTGTATTTGTGTCATGGCCCACAACAGTTTGTGACAGCTATAGTTGAAATCTTGGTAGTTTTGTGGGATGCCTAAAAGTGGGAGCAAGTGTCTCTGACACTTTTGCCTGCTTTTGAGACTATTTTCCTCCTGTTAGTTTGGATTGTCCAGTCTTGATATGAGGGCTTTTGATTCTGCCTTATCTTATTGTATCTTGTTTTGTCATGTTTGACTGTGGTCTCTTAGAGGTCTGCTCCTTCCGAAGAAAGAGGAGGGGAAATGGGTCTAGAGGAGAACGGAGGTAGGAGAAAGTTGGGAAGGTTGGAGGGCAAGGACACTGTGGTCCGGATGTATTGCATGAGAGAAGAATTTATTTCTAATTATAAAAGCAAGAAGTCAATTAAAATTTGTCAACTTTTTCTTTCTCTCCACATTTACTATTGTGTTCACTTTATTTCTTATGTTTGTCAACCTGGCTGTAACACAGAACTATAGAAACAAATTTGTTTTGGGATATGACACTGACAATCATTTTCTGCTTTTATAGTTTTGAATGTATTTTATATGAGGTAATATCTTGGGTACAAATGTCAATTCTATCATATGAATTAGTAAATATATTTTAATATCTAATTTAATGATGAAGAAATTGAATTCTGAAGGAAAATATTAGTTAAACCAGGAGAATGAAGTTAATAAACATTGGAACTGTAATTCAGAACACCTGGGATTTTATCTATTTCTGAACTGAGATGGTTGTTGTTGTTGGTGGTAGTAGTTTTTGTTTTGTATTGGTTTTTCTTTTATGTTGCTGAGAGCAGTTTCTGACACATAGTAGCCATTCAATAAATTTTGCTGAAGGCAATTGAATTGACTCACATATTATATAATTTAATATAGAAAATATATAGGAAAGAATTGAGGTTGTCAAAGAATATGAAAATTTTTATGGTAGTGGGATAGACTTTATAACTGAAAATACATTATTTGATCTTTTTGATTCTTATATTTTTGCAGTTACTTTACATGGTAATCTTATATTTATGCTATGAAATTGATACATGGATTAAATTATGTCATACATGTGAAGTATCTGCTAAGCACTTAGACTAAATTAAAGATAATTTTCTTCTTCATACTAAAAAGTTGTTTCCAGTATACTTAAATTATTTTACTCATGTTTAAGAAGCTTACATATAGACATGCTAATATGGAAAGATGTAGTCTGAGGTGAGCAGGCTGCGTCCCACCACCTGGCTAGCTTAGTCCCAAAATAACCACACACAAATTGTATTAATTAAATTACTGCTTGGCCCATAAGCTCTACCCTCTTATTAACTAACTCTCACATCTTGATTCAACCCATTTCTAATAATCTGTATGTCACCACGAGGTTGTGGCTTACTAGGAAAGATTCAGCATGTCTGACCTGGCAGCTTCATGGCAGCTCTCTCTTTCTGCCCTTCTTCCCAGCATCCAGTTCTGTCTACTCTGTCTACCTAATTGCTGCCCTATCAAAAGGCCGAGGCAGTATCTTTATTCAACCTATGAAAGCAACACAAATACAGTTGGACCTCCTACACCAGAAAGATGTACCAAATGGCTACAGTAGTGCCATAAATATTATGGGGGTAGCTCACCATTTTCTCACAGACTTAAGATGTGGCTTAGGGAACAAAACTCATGCTGAGTACTTAAATTAGGTCAAGATCAAGGGGAGAGTATTCTTAATGAAATCTGGAAAAATTCCTGGTCATGTCATAGACATTTTTATGACTAAAAATGTCTTTTTCTTTTATTTCTCAGTTACTTACAATGTCTAGACATTAAAGGAGAATATTTTGTCATTATTTTGTTAAAGTACATAGTACCAAATTGCCTTTTAAATTCTTGTCTCTATATTCATGTATTTAGGCAACTCTCAGTCTTCAACAGAGATGCTTTATTTTGTGCTGGACAGTAGTCAATACAGTGACTAACAACTAGTTAAAGTGCAGAGAATATATATCTATACAACAAACACATCATAGAAGAAGGAACAGCAACATTGTAAGACACATAATTATTGCAAGAGTGCTGTGAAACATTATCAAGCCATTCACCATTACAACATGAAGGAGGGAGGGAGGGGCTCATGAGCTCCCATCCCTAACTAAGGATCTATTGATAATTGATGACTTCTTAGAGAAGAGGAAAGGAGAACCACCTTCTTTCAGATCTGTATTTACTAGTAAGTTTACCATGCTCCAATATATAGCCTCATTGTACATACTGGAAGCACTAACTCACCTCAATGGAAAACCAATAACACCAATAAAAACAAGATACCCAGCATATAAATTGTGCCTAGCTTCATTAATTTGCATGAAATTTTCATAATCTTATTTTTCTTAACAGATTAATAATACTTCATTGTACAAATGTACCACATTTTTATTATCTATTGATCAGTTGATAGACATCTAGGCAATTTTCAGTTTCTGACTATTATAATTTGAGCAGCAATGCACAATGATAATACAGGTCTCTCTGCAGAAAAATATTGATTCACTTAGCAATATTCTAAAGATTATTTGCTAGATATTGTACAGATCAATGTTCAACATTTTGAAGATCATCCACACTTGTTTCAATTGTGACTGTACAAATTTTCTTTCTAATTATTAATGAATAAATATTTCCTATTTCCTGCATCCTCAGTTGCAGGAGTTGTCATTTGTTTCATTAATCTTGCCCATTTTAACTAAGTATGATGAAATTCAGAGTGGTTTTAATTTCAATTTCCCTGATGAACAAACATGTTGAATGTTTAAAAAATGTTTCTTTAAAGCCAGTTGTGTTTCATCATTTGAAGCTGCCTATTTTGCTCTATACCTTATTTTGAATTTAGGTTGTTTTCATGATATTCAAATTTTAGTTTTTTATATATTCTGATAACAATCCTCTATTAGACCTATAATTGCTAAAAGACTTCTTTTCATTCTGTAGACTGTAGCATTCATCAAATAATAATGGTGTTCTTTGCTGTATATAAGCATTTTAACTTCATGCATGAGGTCTCATTTATTAAGTTTTGGTCTTATTACTTATGCTATTGGTAACCTCTTTCAAAAGGGCAATGACTGCAAGGCTGTTCACCACTTTCTCTTTCAGGTTCATTGTGTATGATTTTTTGTTAAAGTGTTTGATCAATTTGGAGAAGAGTTTTGTGCAGAGTGATAGATATGGATGTATTTGGATTCTTCTACATGAAGACATCTGACTTGACCAGAACAATTTGTTGAAAATATTGTCATATTTTCCTGTGATTTAATTATGAAATATACATTTATAAAAAATCAGGTATCCAAAATCTGTGTGGGTTTTACCTGGGTCTTCAGTTTGATTCCATTGATTAAAATATCTGTTTTTATGCCAATGCCATGCTAATTTTATTAATGTCACTCTGTCACAAAATTTGAAGTCATATGTGGTGCTCCCAGAATTTCTTTTATTATTCAATATTGTTTTAGATATCCTAGTATTTTTGTGTTTCCATATGAAGTTGAAGGCATTTCTTTTAAATATCTGTGAAGAAATTTGATAGAATTTTGATGCTGAATGGGTTGTCTATAGATTCTTTTCCAATGGCCATTTTCACAATATTATTTCAATCAATTCACAAAAGAGAGATCTTTATATCTTCTCATATTGTCTTCAACTTCTTCCTTAAATGTTTTGAATTTTTTATAATAAAAGTCTTTCTTTTGTTCAGAATTATAACAAAATATTTTACTTTTGAGGCAATTGTGAAAGGTACTGTTTTCCTAATTTTATCTCAGTATGCTGGTCATCTGTATATAGGAAGGGCATTGATTTTTGAGTCTTTATTTTGTATCCTGCTTTTTTGCAGTGTGTTTATGAGCTGTAGAGGTTTCCTGATGGAGTCTTTAGGAATTCTTATGAATAATATCATCTGAAAATAAAGATGTATTGACTTGCTCCTTTCCTATATGAATTCTTTGTTCTCTTTTAGTTGATTTATTACTCTAGTCAAGACTTTGAGTACACATTGGATAGGAATGGAAAGCATGGAAGTTCTTGTCTTGTTTTTGATTTTTAGTATAAATACTTTGACTTTCAGTTATAGGATGATGTTGGCTATGGCCTTTTTTATAAATTGCCAGTATCATTTTAAGGTATGTCTTTTGGATCCTCAGTTTCTCCATGACTTTTATAACTAAGGGATATTTGATTTTGTCAAATGACTTTTCTGTATCTATTGAGGTTATCAAGTGATTTTTTTATTTGTTCTGTTTTTACTTTTAGTTTGTTTACATGGTGAATTCCTTTTTTAATTTTTGTATGTTAAAGCATCCCTAACTCTCTGTTATAAAGTCAATTTAATCATGATGGTTAATATTTTTCATGTACTATTGATTTCTTTTGTGAACATTTTATTTAAGAATTTTTATATTTCTGCTCATAATGGATAATGACCTGTGATTTTCTTTGTATATAGAATCTTTGTTTGGTTTCTGAACCAGGGAAATAGATGTTTGGTAAAATTATTAAATAGTGTTATTTCAGTTTCTGTTTTTATAGAATATTTTTTTCTATTTCAGCCCAGGCTGGTCTTGAATTTGTGATTCTCCTTCCTTGGACTCCTTCAACAAACCCTACCAGCATGAACCACAACAATTGTCTTTACAGAATATTTTAAGAAATGTGGACAATAATATTTCATCAAAGGTCTACTGTAATGTTGCACTGGAAAAATATGGCCCTGGGATTTTAGTTTGTGAGATTTTTAACCATTGCTTATATTGAATTGCGTTTATGGATCAATAAATATTGTTCATTTTATAATGATTTAACTTTCTTTGGTCACATATAACAGGAAATATATCCATTTCTTTGAGATTTTGAACTTTGGTAGAATACATGTTTACAGAATCTCAAGATGATACTCTGAACTTTCCTGATATCTACTTTAATGTCTTTCTTTTCAACTCTAATATTTTTTCTGCATCTTCTCCCTCTGTCTTTTAGTTAATTTGCTTAAAGTTCTTTCAATCTTGTTTATTTTCTCAAAAAACCAAGTATTCGTTTCATTTATTTTTAGTAGTTGTTTGTATTTCATTGATTTCAGCATGGTGTTTGATTATTATCTTCCTTTCTATACTTCCTTGACTTTGTACAGCTTTCAAGTGTGTTGTTAACTTAATGTAACAACTCTAGAGATGTTTTTGCACTTAATTTTATGTAGTTAACTATTAAAACTGCCTTCATTACATTTCATATGTTTGGGTGTGTTGTGTTTTTATTTTCATTAAATTCTAAAAAGGCTTTAATTTCTTTCTTGCTTTCTGTCTTGACCCAATTTATATTCAGTAGAGAGTTGTTAAGTTTTCATAAATTTATTATATACTTTGTGGCATTTGTATGTAGTTTATATCCAGACATAATCTGTAGCATGCATGGTGTTATTCCAATTTTCTTTTATCTGTTGAAAGTTACTTGTAACCACTTATGTAGTCCTTTTTGGAGAAAGTTACATGGGCTGGTCAGAATAAAGTATATTCTTTAGCATTTGGGTGGAACATTATATAGAGATTTATTAAGTACATATTATTTACATTGTTATTTAAATCCATTATTTTCTATTTAGATTATTTTCTGAGTTATCTGCCTCTCTGCAACAGCAAGTAATTGGAGTCAACCATAATCACTATATGTGGTTGATAGTTGTAGTAGTTTTTTATTGTTATTAACTTGGGTTCCCTTGTGTTTGGTGCATAAATATTTATACTTACAATATATTTTAGTGGATTTTTCCTTCAATGAATATGTAGTGTCTTTTACTATCTCTTATTAATAATTTTCGTTGAAATCTTTGTCAGATATTAAACTAGCTGTACCTGCTTGTTTCTTAGTTCTATTTTCTTGAAGTAACTTTTTCTATTCTTTTTCTATAAGTCTGTTAGGTGATTTTTGTCCTTGGTGGTAAGTATGTATCTTGAATGCTGCAGGCAGGTGAATAGTGTTTTATAATGCAATATATGAGATTATTTATCTTTACTTAAAAATTGAATTCATTAATATCGAAAGTTTTAAGAAAGTGTAGTTACTGATTCCTGTTGCTATTTTGACTAACTCTTCTGGAATTATTTATTTCTTGCATGCTTTTTGACATAATTAAACTACTCTTCAGACGGGAGTTCTTCTTTTTTTTATTTATTTTTTTTATTTTTTTTTAATTTCAGACACTTTTTTATTGTTATTAAAATATTTTCCACCTCC
>LOJH01028547.1:2350-17322 GCA_001685095.1 Ellobius talpinus | reverse complement strand
CCAATTTACTCAGGAGATCTTGTCTTTTTCTACTTCCCATGTAGATTAGACCTAAGCAGAATTTTCCAATGGTTTAGTGAAATTTCATTATGTACTGAAAGCATGATTGAATGATTTAGATGCGAAAGTTTTACTAGTCTTTCAAAGTCCTACTCAAAAGTTTTATCAATTGTTCTGTGTAATATTCTATATCTAATGATAAATATTATTCATCAAAGATCACTGAAGAATATTTGATATGAAGACAAAGTTTCTTAGGATTTAATTCATAAATTAATACAATGAAATCTTAAGAACGAAAAACTTGAATGAATTCATAGGAATGAAATTAGAATCGGAAATTGTTTAAATCTCCTTGTGTTTGTATGTTGTTGTCTGTATTTATTTAGCAGTTCTCCGACTGAACTCACTATGAAGGTCTTCCTTTACCAGACACATAAACTCCGAGCTCTACAGGAAAACAGGCAAGAGGGCTAGCACAGTGCGGGGACTGCCTCAGATTTTAACTTCGCCCTGGCTTCTAAAGTCAAATCTCAGAGAAATGTTGAACACACAGGAATAGTTTACATGGGGGACATGAAAAACTTAAAGAATTGGCAGAATTAAGTGTCAAAGTCAGAGGCAGAGTTGGTCTTTTGACAAATATGCTATCTTTTTTTTAAATTAGTGAAACTAATCATCTGTTAAGGAAGGTGTCTCTTTCTCAACATTAGAAACTAGGAGTGGAAATGCCTGCCACACAAGATCCATAAGTGCTTTTTCTTTTCTAATCTTTTTGTTTTTCTCTTACTACTATAGTCAGTTCAAAAGACGAGTGGGTCAAATGAGGTAATGCAGGTCTCACTAGGAAGTCCTGTGTTCACAGAGTGTGTCCCGGGACTGCAGTGGAAAGTCCCTAACATTGTCATCCCATAAGGCAAAGGTGTCTGGCTCAGAGTTACAGTTTGCTGGATCCAACTTTTCTTTTTCCCCTAATCTGAAAGACAACAATCTTTCATGACATCATGTTATTTCCCAGACCCAGAGTATCGCTTGACATTCTTGTCTATTGTAGATGGGTAGGCTCAGTCTCAGAGGCGCAGGGGAGAAAATACTCATGGTATTTAAATTAACCTAGTTTCCTTACTCATCCATAAAATTATATATATATATATGTATAAAGTGTATGTATGTGCATGTGTGTATGAGCATGTGTGCATGTGTCGTGTCTGTGCCTGTGTGTTGTGCATGTGAAGATTTGCATGCACACACAGTTCTATTTATGTTCTCACTGCACTAAAATAGATGTATGTGATAAACACATTGGATGTTGTTCTTTAACGTCTGGATGTCTTTTCACATGAAAACTCCTCCTGAACAGAAATCAATGGGTCTAGTTTCACTGTGGCAAAGGCTTAAGTACACTGTTTAACGTGTGAGTTATGATCCCCTTCCTTTGTGTCTCCCGTTCTTTGTGACTCAACTGTCTGGTGGGCATCATAAACATTAAGTTAAACAATCACCATAGTAACACTCTGGCAAGAAGTTATGCATTAGACTTTGTAATGATAGGCATGCACCAAGTTGAGGCTGAAATAAGATAAATATTAGCCATAATGTCAGTAATAAGTCATTATGCTGGGTTACTTAATGTGATCATTGTAATAACTGGGTTAAATAATCTCCATTTTATTGATGAGACAACTGAGCTATCTGAGTGGAACTTATTCAAGTCAGGTAGTGTGAGAGCTGAGAATCAGATCTTGGTCTGTCTAATCCCCTTAATACCTCTGGGCTTGCTTTCTACTGTTCCCATTTTAACAATATCAGCTTTCAGCAAGTGTGGCATTTCATTTATGATAACTTTTTAAATGCTTATTATAAAGACTAGACACTGCTCATTGTATTATCAATGTAGAGTCTGTATTTAATAACTTCATTTCTCATTCCTCACAATGCTGCCAAAACTGCCAAATTGGTATCTAAGATCATTAGTGGTTAATTTAGTAGTATTCTTTCTGCAAACACATTGGAATCTCCAGAAGACTTCTAGAAAGTATTAAGGCTTTCATGGGCAGTGTTTGGGGGTGGGGTCTAGGGTAATGGTGAGGGACTATCATTCAGTAAGTATCAGTTACATCAGTGTGTAGGTGTGTTGACTTTATGATAATTCTTTAAGCTGTATTTTGGGAATGGCTTTATTTTAATGCAAATTCATCTGTAAATGAATGCACAGTGAGAACAGGGATTTCAAGGTCCAAACCCTCATAAACTTTGCATAGCAATTTGTAGTAGGCAACCTTCCTCATTAGCTTAACTGGACTTGGAAACATCTTACAGACCTCCAAAAAGTGTTCAACATTAAAGCTCTGAGCAATTCTTAATTCAATTGACTTGACAGTAAAATTTAAGTATCATATCTTCAAAGTTAACAAATCTGAATAAGTGTTCTAATATTAGGTTTAGAGATGGTGAGAGAGTATCATCTAGGACTTGTTCCAAACCCAAGAAACGGAAGAGGCCATTATGTCTGATAAGTTTGTGCACACTCCTACCATATTTATTTTCTTTAAAGCCATTTCTTTAATATTTATTTTAGTAAATTATACATATTTTAAAATTTCATGATTTATGCTCATAGGTGAAGGCGTCATTCTCACTTTTGTTCACTTCCTTACTTATAAATATTTTTTTGCTTATATGGCTTCTAATTGGTAGCCAGGACATCTGCACATTGCCACCTATTCCTTTTTCTTCTCCTCCTCTCAAGTCTCCAGAAACCCAGGTTTTCCTTGAACTTGGTATGCATCCTAGAGTGGCCTTGTACTCTTGATTTCCCTTCCCCCACATTCTGAATGGTGGTATTGCTGGTATGAGCTGAGATGTCAGGCCTGCATATTGTTTAATACAGGGAGTACATGTAGCATTGTTGGAGACATGTTTCTGAGTTTAAACTGTTAACAGATGTTTAAATCAGATCATCCTCCCACGTTCCAACACACCTCTCTTTCAACATGGTTCTGGGTCTAAACTCACTTGCACATTCTAGGCTCATGCTATAGCTGTATCCTGAATCAGGCATCATCTCACTATTTACCCTAGACTTGCCTCAAACTTGCCCTCCTACTTAAGCCTTCCCAGTGCTTTGAGAGTACAGACTTGTGACCTCCATTGCCAACTCCAATCATTTTAGGAGCG
Source organism: Ellobius talpinus (assembly GCA_001685095.1). Lineage (NCBI taxonomy): Eukaryota > Metazoa > Chordata > Mammalia > Rodentia > Cricetidae > Ellobius > Ellobius talpinus. The sequence continues at coordinate 14,145 of LOJH01028547.1, read as the reverse complement.
AAAATACCAGCTTTTGAGTAAGCCCAAAGAATGCACATACTTCTAAATTACATTATTCAGTAGGTAAACCAAGAAAAGCAGTAAGAAAAAAGGTGCTTGCCTTATGAGGAGTAGAAGAACACGTAGCACTGACCCCAACTCCACCAAATCTCAAGGTGTGACTTGGACACCAATAAACTTATTATATTTTTGAAATTTCTGAGACAAATTTTAAAAAGAACTCCTAAACCATGAAAGTTGCTGAAAATGCTATATTCTCAAGGATATTCATTAGTGAGCTGCCTGCAGTGTTGAAGCATAAACCCATCTCATGGAAGCTAGTGTAAAAGGTAAGACTTATGTAGCCGACAACTTCTGTAATTAAGTAGCATATGCCAAATCCCATAGGACTGCATATTTCAGTAGTTAGAAACAGATAGGGGCCATTAGTTGTTAGTATTTCTTCCACTTAATAACACCTGGTGTGCTAGCGAGTACTGGGAGAAGAGAAGTCTCACATTCCTCTAGATTAGTAGAGAGTACTTACATAAGAGAATGCAGCTATGTCTTAAATACTTGTCTCTAGTTTGGCTTACTTTGCAGCCTGCATGGATCTTACATAAACAAAGCTTAAAGGAAAAACATGGAATTTAAAAAGTGGGGCATGGTCTCCAGTGGTCCCTTGTCATGGATTGACAAGCTTCCAGGTGTGGTCCCTTACATTCTTATCTCTCAGGAAACAGGCATCCTGTCACTGTCTACTGGCACCCAAATTTTCACAGGAAGTCATAAACACTGCCACGGCCCTGGATGGCATTATTTATAGTTAATAATATTCACATAATGATATTTGACCTTTCTTTCATCTCTTGCCATTGATGCATCTGTGTGTTTATTTATTCTGCCTTCATACAATATTGTGATTTGAACTAACTGAATTTGTCACCTTTTAGTACCAAAATGATCAGCTATTGATGATTTCACAATTGCACATGGCTCAGTCTAGTCTTACTTTACTTATGGATGAGTAAAGGAATCAGGTGAGTTTTAAAGCAAATAATAAAGAGGGCTATTTAGAGGTGTATGTGTATATGTGTGTATGTACATGAATGTGTGTTTATGTGGGATGTATGAGAGTATATGTATGTATGTATGTATAGGCCTGTTCATGTGCATGTATGCATGGACATGTTTATGCATGCTTGCATATAAATATTTGTGTATGTGTGCGCTTATATGTGTTTGGGCATGTGTGTGTGTGTATGTGAATGCAGTGAGTGTGGATTACCAAATATAGTATGTGGTGAGCATTATATTCTAACTCCACATATGGCAAGAAAGCGAATAAAACTCGATCTCATTAGGGCAACACATCCACAAGACATAATATGATAGTTGCTGTGAAAAATATCTCATGAAGTGAAATGGAACATAAGGAGAACCAGGGAGTTTATTGTATATGAGACCAGGCAGCGATTAGAAATGTGGTGGCCAGGGAAGATTTCATTCAGGCTCTAAAAACTGAACAAAAACCTGAAAACGAGACATCATAAATCCTGCAAACACTGGGGCAGTGTTGCTTCATGCCAATGAGTTGGCAAGTTCAAAGGTCCTGGGGAGGGAAGGAACTGGTTGTTCCAAAGAGAAAAATGGAGACTAATATGGTTGGAGCCAGCAAAGGAAGGGACAATGGCAATGGATGAGGTCAGGAAATAACAGGCCAGATAAGGGATGGTTATGTTTGGTTGACTTAGGAACATTATTTGATGAGTGATGGAAAAGTACTGAAAAGTTTTGAGTAGAGAAGCAAAATGATTTGACATTTTACTTTTAAGGGATGACTCTGGTTTATGTGATCACTGTGTATGATGGAAAAAAAGGAAGAAGACCAACTATAGAGATGGGATAAAGCTTAGCTGGTAGCATTTTTGCCTATCTACAATAAGTTCTGGATTAATGATGGATTCTAACTGGATAAATCAAGTGTTATAATATATACTTGAAACCCCAGCACTGGGGAGGTAAAAGTAGGAGGATTAGAAATTTAAGAACATCCATCCATTGTTCCAGAATCAAGGCCTACCTTGGGTAAATAGTACCCTAGAAAGAAAGAGTGGGTGGGAGAAAGAAGAGAAGAAGGAAGAAAAAGAATAAAGGAATACATAAATAATTGGTGATAATTTAAAGATAGTAATTGGTCTTGGTAGGTGTTTATGATGTAAATATCTATGGTCATCATCTCAACATTTAAAAAAAAACAAATGTTTAACTTACATAAAATTCACTTGTTTTGGTTTGAAGTTTTATGTCCCTTCCAAACAAGCATGTGCATCCATACACACAGACACATACATGCACACACATACATGCACACACATACATGCAAACACACACAGAGAGAGAGAGAGAGAGACAGAGAGAGAGAATTATGTGTTATCACCTGAATTATGGTCTATAACTTTTTATCAAAGTGCAATACACCTGATGCCTTCTTGCAGTCCATTTCTTCCTCCAAATGTGGTGTGGGAGGTCCTTCTGTCTATGTGTTGCTTTTATTGGTTAATGAATAAAGAAACTGCCTTGGCCTGTTGATAGGGCAGACCTTAAGTAGGCAAAGAAAACTGGACTAAATGCTGAAAGAAGGAAGGTGGACAGAGAGACATTATGGAGCTGCAGCCAGAGTCAGACATGTCAAAACTTTGCCGGTATGTAACTGCCATGTGGCGACACACAGATTAATGGGGATGGGTTAAATTAATAAGTAAGTTAGCCATTAATAAGCTAGAGCTAATGGGCCAAGCAGCAATTTACATAATATGGTTTCTGTGTGATTATTTCAGGTCTAAGATAGTCGGGTGGCCAGGAACCAACAAGCGGTCCCCTCCCCTAACACAAATGGAGGACAAGTCTGTTTTCTTCCACAGATGAAACTGTCCAGTCTGACCCTAGTTAAATCTGACTGTTTTCATTTGCTGTAGATCTGTGGAACTTTATTAGCACAGTTATTGTGTTAAATTTTGTGAATAGACCACAATCCCTTTATCCATCCTCCTGCAGAAGATTGGTTCCAGATTGGGGCAATTGCAAATTAATCCACAACAAATATTCATCTGAAGATCCTGAATGAGCAAAAGTTTTCATTTCACCTGTATGTTGCTAGAACTGTCAGATTGTGTTGTTAATGTATGCCCAGCTTCATAAAAAAGCAATGAGTACTCTCTCCCAAAGCCGTTGCACTATTGCCATTCTGAGAAAGAACGCATGTGAATTATAGTTGTTCTTTCTAAATTTTATTTTAATCTGCACACTTCCAACAGGCAGTATAGAATTTTTATGTTAATTTCCATGTCGTGATCTGTTGTCTCTCTGCTCAGTTGGGGGCAAATGCTTATTTAAGCTTTTTGTTCATTTTAATTGCATATATATTTCTTGATTATCCAGATGTGAAATTTCTTTGTTATTCCACATACCTGACTTTATCAGACATATGCTTAGCAAATACGTTCTCCAGCTGTGGCTTCTCTTTTTAGTCTTTTACCAGTGTTTTTTAAGAGTACACATTTCAAGTTTGATTCGATCTAAAATACAGTCTTTCCTGTCATGGGTTATCTTTTCTAATTTATATCTAAGATATTCTTGCCTAACTATTCCATGTTCAGTAGAAGTCTCCCTTATGTTTGTCTGAAAGTTTTGTTTTTCTTTTTGTTTGTTAGTTTGTACTTGTTGGAATTTAGAAAATGAAAGATCCAACTTTTACTTCCCGTTAGTAGTCCAAGTGTTACACGCATTGCCTAGAAAGACTCTTTGGCACTTTTTTCCATTTTCTCCTTAATACATTCTGAATAGGTTTTTTTAAAAAAAAATAGTATTTATAAAACAAACAAACATGGCATCCCTCAGAGAATGAGAAGCTCTGAGACCAGACAATGGTTATTTAGAGATGAAAATAGCAAAGTTTCCAGGGCAAGTGAGGATAAACATCAATGATTTTGTACACGAGCCAGAGAAATATTTGGCTTGGAAAAAAATGAAGAGAGGTGGAGAAAGAATTTCAATCTGACCTTCAACTCAACAACTTGCAGAATTGAGTCTTTTTCCACGGTTCAGCACAAGAGAAGGGAATGAGGTGTCTTTTCCCCAGAGCAGAATGTCAGTGGATCTTGTATTTCCTAGAGTTTCTTCAAGCATACTTTAAACACAGTTTGTTTATGCAGTGATTCTAGGAGCTTTGGGACATTGCCACAGGACTGGCATTCCCTGGGCCCAGTGTCAAGTTGGCACTGAGCAGAACCAGGCAACATACAGGGTAGACCTTGGAGAGAGATTTTTTTCAGGTTTGGGTTGTCTTTTTCTAGAAGTGTTCTTTCAGCTTTCAGAAGAAAAGAGAAGACTATGTTGAGAAGTGAGAAGTGAAGGAATCCCTTGTGTGCAGGGTTTGAGTTCTAGAACTAAATTAAATTTCATGGAACATACCCTGGCTTAACAGCAGAGTTTCAAATCCTTCCTATATACCAAGTCATGGGCGTTGGGCCAGCTGTATATACACGACATAGTCACCAGCTGATCAGAAGGAATGAAAGTCTCTACTGTTGACATGTTTCAGAACGAGAAGGAAAAGAGTAAGCTTTTGTGGGGCTTTTGCTTCTTGTGTTTATTAATTTATGTTATCACACAAAAATAGCCATTTATTTCTAATGAAAAGTCGGAAGACATATGTCAAGGATCCCTGCAGGTAATTAAACTTAAATATTTTTTCCTTTAAATTTTATGGAAGGTTTTCACAAATGAAATGCAAAGTGAGAAGCGGCATAAACACTTTATGTATCATATTGTCTTTGTGCCTGTCCACTGAAGACCTAGAGAAGGTACATGCCTCTGATTAGCTCATATGGACTCATGTTGACAAACCTGGTCTTTAACAGCCCTAATTTTCAGCTCATTTAAGTCAAGAAGATTTGAATATCACTCATATACTTTTTTAGATGTCAACCTGAAAATTACATTACAGAGGCTGGAGAGATGGCTCAGTGGGAAAGAGCCATCTGCTCTTGTGAAAGACCAAGCATCATGTTCAGCCATTCACAATCACCTGTAACTCTAGCTCCAAGAACTTGTCACTCTCTTCTGACTTCAATGGTACCGCACATATGTACATGTGCACACAACTAAAATGAAAACAAATTTTTAAAAAGAAAACTGGCTGGGCAGTGGTGGTGCACTCCTTTAATCCTAGCACTCAGGAGGCAGAGGCAGGCGGATCTCTGTGAGTCTGAGGCCAGCCTGGTCTACAAGAGCTTGCTCCAGGACAGGCACCAAAGCTACAGAGAAACCCTGTCTCAAAGAAAAAAAAAGAAAAAGAAAACTATATCATTCCTGAAGATTTTCTCTTGCTCATTCCCTTTTCTCACATGATCTTCAGCCTTGTTAGTGGGTACAAAACTAGCCTCAACTCATCTTCAGGGTATAGCACCAAGTTGCTTTTTCAGGGCATAGCACCAAGGTAATGTTGTCACATGTCTTCCAATCTGGCTCTGATTGCAATTGCAATTGTTGCTCATGTTTTAAAGTATTGTTTGCAAAAAATATATATGCTCAGAACTTACAGTCCATTTTTATTTTCATTCCACTCCATGAATTTAGAAAAAATTCATCCATACTTTATACATGTATAAATAAGCTTAGAGATGAAAAAAAATTGCCCAAATCATTCCTCAATTCTGTAAAGAATTTATGCCTTGAGACCCCAGTTTTCTATGTAGCACAAAATGTCCTCAAATTACTTATCCTTCTGTCTCAGCCTCTCCAGTGGGGTACAGAGGTTAAAGTGCTACACTAGCTTAATCCCCTGTATTATTGAGGGTATGATGACAACCATGAATCAAGGGATCACACATAGTCAAAGAAGCTTAAGTTGGGACCAGGGAGACCTCACAGAGTAAGGGCACTTTTCATCAAGTCTGATGACTGCATTCCACTTCCAAGGCCCATATAATGGAAATAGAGAACCAACTCTCTCAAGTTGTCCTCTTTCCTCCAAATGCCTATTACCTTGGCATATGCTTCCCAGCAACCTTTGCAAACTAAAATAAGTAGAAACATAAACAAAACAAAAATAGTAATTGAAAAGCAAATGAGAAAAGCCTCATGTTTAAGGTAAGAAGAGTCTTCTTATGAATAGATTGAAGTGGATGATGAATTTTAAAGTTATCATTGCCAGATATCACATGGAAGAGGATTATGGATGATATTGTGACTGACTGCTATGTAGAAGTCTAGCAGTGAGATGGAATAATCCAAATATTGTCAACAAGACAGAGTGCCACCTACCGGCCTCAACTTTCAGTTTTCAATTACTCTATAGTTACAGGGCTCCTATTGTTACCTTCAACCCTAGGCAGGGGTTGGTGGCAGAACATAGAATGGGTTCCCTATGGAAATGTCTGGATGATCATGTAACTCCTATTGATGAGGCCAAGACATTCTATGGTTTCATAAAATAAGCATATTTCATGGAGGAAAACTTCTCACTGCCAATTTAAAATAAACTGAGAAAAAGAGAGGAAATGGGACTGAGATGTACTGGATGCATGGATCCGGTGGAGGCTTGCAGAGGCCGTCTGCTCATTCTTTTGTAAGGACCACTGAATGTCCTCACCTAGTTTTCATGCCACTTGTTTTCACATCTGTCTGTCACGTCTACAATGAGTCATTTAAACTGCAGTCACAGCTGTTCTTAAATTATTTTATGAAAGCATATAGAACACATGAATGACAACTTTGTTTTCTCTACATTTAAAACTTCTCATGCATGTTGGAGCAGGTTCAATATCAGAAATCTCACTGAGCCTTCACTCCTAGCAATAGGCGTACAGAGTCTTTGGAATTTCCTAGCAGAAAGGAAAGCTTTGTGATTAAAAGCACAGCAAAGCCTGGCTTCTAGGAAGGGTAAGCTGCTCAGTTCTCCCTGCTCTGATTCAGAACATGAATGTGTTTATCATGGAAAGTTACTGTATAGTAATAAAGACAAAAATGTGCTCACTTTCTCTCTGCTTCCCTCTGCCCTGTTCCCATCTACTTTATACCACACCCCAGGAAAGTAAGTCTTTGCCAAAAAAACTTAAAAATAAGAAATAAACTGCATTTATAAAGTCACATAGGCAGAGACTTGACATGGCAGGATCTGTATTCTTTACGTTATTTATTTATTTTTCCCCTCCCCAAATTTAAAGAGTCTTGCCATTAAGTTTCTGTTTTGGAGGGAGATGTGCACTCAAAGATTATGCTGATAACCAACCATCTTATCTTCATTCTGTTTGGCCCCCTAAATAAGTCTCCAAGGTCTACTGTAAAAGGATGGAAGGAAGTGCTTGGCATTCTGCTTCCGGTGTTCCCAGCCTTCCTCTGGACCAGACCTAAGTGTCTAGTCACACTGATGCACAGGGTTCCTGTGAACTACTGTGGCCTGCAGGGGCTGAGAGATGATGAGAGATGCTTTTTGCAGCCCTTGACAGTGTGTGTGTGTGTGTGTGTGTGTGTGTGTGTGTGTAATCCTCATTCCCCTAGATTGGCTAGTCAGTAAACCTTCCTGCTTTTGCCTCATCTGCACTGTTTACAAGCAAATGCCACTGTGCACAGCATTTTCTTGGATGCTGGAGAACTAAATATACCTTCTTCTGCATGTATGGCAAAGAGTTTCCTAATTGAACCATCTCCAGGCCAGATTGAAGACTTTCAAAAAAGAATTGTGAGATGGGAGTCTCTTACTGAACCACTCTACACAAATAATTCTTAGATGAACTTTCTGTAAAAATGAAGACTAGCATTTCCTACATTTTTTAAACATTTCTTTTGTTTGAGTAAGAGGGTACTCATAGGGAGGTCAGAGGACAACTTGCAGGAGGCAGTGTTTCCTTCCGCCAAGTGGGCTCCAGGGATCACATTCAGGTCTTCAAAGTTGGTCCCAAACACCTTAACTCACTAAGCCCTCTCACACGCCTAGAACTTCATCCTTTCAACACATGTGATCTTTTTGTAGATCTTGCATTCCTTGTAACTTTGTGAAATTATCACACACACATTTATATGTACCTATTCCTGAGACCTTAAAAAGCTATGTTCTCTTTTGTCCTTGAACCCCAAATGATCTTCTTTCCAACCACATTTGAAGTTAGAGTTTTTCTTTCTCTATCCTCCTGTGCTGAGCATCTTTTCTCCCACTTTTTTTTTAAATCACTGTTCCTAAGGAAAATAAAATTTTATATGTAAACCAAACTTCATGTGAACCCAGTCTTCTCAATACCAGGATCCCATTTTAAAAATATTTTTAATCATTCCAGGTTAAAAAATGTTAGCAATGTCAGTGCAAAACACAGCCCTCACCTCATTTGGAGTAAGGGAGAGTCTATTATTAAGCCAGACATGAGTGACCATGGCCAACTAACAAAGATTTAGGCTGACCCACATACCATGCTCCAATGTTGAAATGATTTCATGATGATTTATATTTATAGAATGAATGAAAGTCCTAAATTCAAAGCACTTTTCAAGCATAGAGATGGCAACATTTGACCGTCAGGTTTTAGCATAGTGGGTACATCTATGCTGTATGTCTTATATGCTATAAGATGACACTCATAACGTTTAGATTGGTGGCAAGCCTGCCAAGTTAATATGTTTCGAACCCTTTAACCAGACAGTCACAGGACCTTTGATCTGACACAGATGTAGACAATGAGTTACTACTAAGAGGTCTAAAACTAACCAAGGCATTTTGGCTTTGGGTCTGCAGATTTCCAATTCTCCTCAAACACCATTCTCATTCATCAGTCAGCCTTGTGGAATTATTAACACAGGTATATCATTTTTCAATTCACAACAGGTTTCTTTAAAGTAAGATTTCTTACAGCTTTTCACCCCAGGCTTTTGTAATCACAAAACTCTAAGAAAGAGATACCGTAAAGCATTCCTTTTTAATTTCCTCAGAAAGGTTTTGGCAAGCATTTCCACATCTGAGGCTAGTCAACCAGTAGCCCTGCTTATCAGCTACATACCTTACCACCAGCTTTGTCTCCAGACCAAAATGGATTCAGAGTCCTGAAGGGCATTTCCTTCTTCTACTTGATGATGATAACACAATAAACTAGAAGGATACGTTGTTTTTCTGTTTTGTTTTGTTCCATTTTATCCCCTAATTTCTAATGCCTATTTCACAATATTGCCTTAGAGTCATGTCCTATAATGACAGGAAAATAGCATTGCACATTGCACCGGTCTATGAAATTTAATGACAGAAGGCCATAGACAGTTCATGTAAATGTAGTTCACGTAACAGACAGGAAAGACATCTTTGCCTCTTGATCTGACCAGATTCCTAGGTACTTTGAGAGTCATGTTCTGGCAAGTCCACATGTAGCAAAAAAGGAGGATTTAGATCCACCCACAAGCTATGAGGACGCTGCCTGAACCTCAAGAGAAAACAAGGAGGACACATGCTGAGGGATTAAGAAAACTCAAGTAGTAGGGAACACAGTTTTCATGGCTCCTTTTTCAAATGAAGGTACAATTTCCATAATAGAAATGTGTGGCTGCCTAGCATCATTCACACTTGACCAAGAGTGGCCAATGGGTTAAACTGCAGAAGATCTATTAAGTAGTTTTGTTTCATTTTAATTTGGCCATTCAAGGTTTCTACTCATCTTCTTACATAAAGTTGACATTAAAAGTAGATAATCTAGTAGGACTTTTGTTTGCCCATATAAGCAGCCTGTGAGGAATGAAAGAGAATCTTGCGTTCCCTACTTTGGTATTGAAATAATGGAAATCCCTAAATTGGATTGTCTCTAAGGATCTCATGTTGGAGGAAGAAAAAAATGGGAGCTGGTGCAAGCCAGAAGAGGAACTTGCGTCAGTGAAAGCAATTTGCTACTCCTGAGACCACTTTGCAGGAGGAACTGGCACTGAGACAATGGTGATGGCGCGGGATGACCCTTTTAGGAGGAATTTTTAGTCATGCACAGAACTCTCTCCACCTATTAATGCCTGAACTTCCTGTTAGGATTCTGGACAAGGACTTGGGGGTTGGAGATGAGGGTGGTCACCTATGCTCTTTGTTTCTTTTCCTTACATAGCCATATTGAATACGCTTCTCCTTTCTGCTCTTCTTTATTAACTGCACCTTTAATTGGACTTTGAGGATGATGGCCAATCCTGACTTCTTGGGGATAAGTCAGAGCCTAGGCTTCAAGCCTGGGTTTAATTCCGTAATATCTGGTCTTGAAGAATTCTATGCTAAATCAGGGGTAATGTTGGCCATAGGATTTTCTTCTGTTTTGAAATCAACTTTCCCTGGGAAGACTTGTATGGGAGCCCAAAGCTTGCTGAAAGAGGGTTCATGCAGCAATAGTGCAAACAAGTGTTCTCCTTACCTACCAGACAGCTGTTTTTTTCTAGAGTTGTGTTTTTCTTGATTTTAGGCTTCACTAAATTCCAGCGAGGGAGTTCAGCTGTGGAGTTATTTTGAGGGTTCAGGAAGTGAGTACTCAGATGGCACCTTTGCTAAAAAGCATTGACTTCTCACTTGAGACCACAAGCTGAAGATCTGGTATCTGTGCCTGCATGGTATGTCTGGCTCATGTACTTACCTCTACCTGTTGGCATATTAATGACACAAGGAGGGTCTACCTAGTCTACCTCATTCCTTTCCAAGGTTGAAGGCACTAAGACAAATCATTGTCTTAAACCTGTAGCTACCTTGGATTCCAGAAACAGGAGAACCTTGCAAGGCATATCAACCCTTTTCCAGTGGGTGGGACCTTAGCCATCAAATGAGGAAGTTGAAGCACTGAACAAAAGCTATTGCCTAAGAACCAATTTACGCCCTCCAGCAATGAGAACTTCCTCAGAGGAGCAGAGACAGTGATGAGACAGACCACCCTTAGGCCATGAAGTTATCACTATGTCCCCATCCTTCCTCTATTTTAACCCAGGACACAAGTCAGTATCCAAAAATCATACCTGAGGTCACTGGAAATTTTCCATTGCTCCTCTTCCCAATGTGACCACACTGAGTAAATACTGTCTCTAATTTTCAGCATTACCCATATCTTCAGCTGGTTCATTGGTAGGGGTGGCTGAGTGTAGCCTGTTAGGCCTCCCAAAGCCCAGACTTTTAACATAAGAACTCCCTTTGCAACCTGTTTTCTTGAATTATGTGATTTATCTCAGTATTTATGCTGGTATATTTTGCAGGTCCAATGCAACCACAAGTATTTGACCAGGTATAAATAATCAGAAGTGTATTTAAGTTGATGAAACCTATGATGAAATCTGTGAATTCTGAACCATTTTTAACCTCGGCTTTATTGTTTTCCAGTCCTCATAATTGGAACCAATCTAACAAACTGTTGCTTGGTGTTGTCTTCAAGTCTCCTTTCTTAGTTAATAGCTAATGATGATTTGTAATTAGCAAATAATTTAAATGTAAATAGATTCTTCTGCACTGCCTACCAATACTTGAAAACAATTTGTTCTCCTAAACAGTTCAGAAATTACCCAGGCAGTCTGGGCGATACTCTTAATTTGTTTGGAAAAAGTATTCTTTATGAGATGTACATAATGGAGACTTATTCTTTCCTGAATTGTAATGTTTTGAAGCAATAGACTTGTGTATAGGATGGAATAGGCATTGTTTAGCAGTCACACAGGGGAAAAACTCTTCAGAAGAAAACTGTCTCAATAGGTGACTGGATGTCTCAGAAAATTCTACAGCTTAGGAAGTAGATCTGTCTACTCTGTTTTCCATGGTAGCATCAAATCAG
>LOJH01028543.1:0-14435 GCA_001685095.1 Ellobius talpinus | reverse complement strand
CTCTGATGGCTAAGGATGTTGAGCATTTCTTTAAGTGTCTTTCAGTCATTTTAGGGAAAAGCAAACTTTTGTAAGCATTATCAAACTCAGTATGGAAATTAAAAAAACCCAAAACAATAAAAAAACAAACCTAAAGTAGAAGCAACATATTAGTCATTTAGAACATGCTTTGATATACACTGAAAGCACTCTAAAGTCAGCATACCACAGAGACACTCGTTTATCCATGTTTGCTGTTGCATTATTGACCACGGCCAGGAAATGGAGTCAGTCCCTCAATAGACTATCTACTATTATGGTTTCTGTCACCATACATCATTTTTCCAAACTAGACACCCATCAACGGGTATGAATGGATAAGGAAAAAGTGGTGCATGCACATGATGGAATTTATTCTCTGGAAACAAAAGTGAAAGCATGGTATTTGCATGAAAATGGGCTGATCTGGAGATAAATGAATCTAATGAAATAAGCCAGACTCAGACAAATATGGAGATACATAGTGGTAGAGCACTGGACTACAGAAAGAGAAATACTGCTTGTTTTCTTGTATACATAGAAACTGGATTTAAAATCATGTATCTGCATATAGTGCATATACATGTATATTTACATATGTATATCATGCAACTAAAATGGAGATCAAGAGAAAGGAGGAGATCTTAAGAGAGGTGGGAAACAGAGGCTAATAAAATACACGAGATAAGAGAGCAGAAAGGGCAGCTATGTAAGATGGAAAAGGAACCAGATGGAGGGAAGAGGGGGCGTGGGGAAGTGTAGCAGAAGGGGAACAAAGTTTATTTTAAGAAAGAGGTGCATCAAGGGAATATTTTAGTTTGGCTTAATTTTGTTTGGGTTCAGGGAGAAGGAAAAGAATTCTGAAAAGCTGTAAACTGAGAACTGTAAAGAGATTAGCTGGTGCTTTTGGGTGGGAGTGAGGGAATCCCAGAGGCAGGGGAGCTTCAGGGAAGGAGCTGAAGGATCCGAGTAGATGATGCAGGTGTAGACAGCAAGTAGACAGGAAAGGGCTGCACCAGAGATGCCCTTCCGAGTCCCCTGGAGTAGGACATTATGGTAAGAATGATGGGTATATTAGCCAAGGTTCTCTAGAGGAACAGGACTGATAAGATGAATATACACTCAAAGGATATTTGTTAGAATGGCTTGTAAGGTGAGGATCAATTAGTCCAACAGTAGCTGTCTACCATAAGGTCCAAGAATCCAGTAGTTGCTCAGCCCACTGTATGTCTCAGGTATAGGTCTGTATTTCTCAGCTGGACACCAGTAGACACCAGGATTCTGAAGAAGTGTCCTCTAATGCCGGTGAAGGAGTGGACTTGCCAGCAAGAGTGAGAGCGAACAGGCAGAGAGCAAGAGCTTCCTTCTTCCATATCCTTTATATAGGCTGCCAGCAGAAGGTGTGGTCCAGATGAAAGGTAGATCCTCCCACCTCAAAAATCTGGATTAAAAGTGGCTCTTCTCATTTTGAATGATTTAGTTAAAAATAAAATCCCTCAGTGCTATATCCAGCTGCTTGGGTTTTAGTATGTTCCAGATGTAGTCAAGTTGACAACCAAGAATAGCCATCACAATGGGACATTGTTGTAAATGCTAAGTGGTCTCATCAAGCATGTGTCTTGGAAAGATGTTACAAGTCATCCTGGGAAAATGGGTGAAAGTGAATGTAAGGAGACTACTGAGGGGCCTGCTAAGTGGAACAGGTGGGAATCAAGTTGACTTGAACTCAGCTGACGCCTGCACTGGGACAAAGACCAGTAAATTCAAGAAGGAAGAGTGAGTGGGTCTGGGTCTGGGTGACCAGTTTTAAATATACTAGCAGTTGTTGAAATGTCTGTCTCAAGAGGGCTACAATTACCACAGTTCCATATTTTCTCTTTATATTTGAGCCTAAAATGTATTTCCAAATGGCACAAATGCTTTTCTTCTCTTTGAACAAAAATCAACTGTCTGGTATCTTTATCTGTGTGTTATTCCCGTTATTTTTTTCTTTTCTCAATTTCATCTCATTAGCTCTCAATTATATTGCACCTTTCTATGAATGCTATTTGAAATTCCTGAATCTCCTTCATCGGGGACTTGTTGATGTGTCTGCCAATGGCCTTGGGATCTGGGTGCCTTGCTGTTGAAAGGGAGGTCATGCTAATCACTTAAGACACATTTTATCTTTTTAAAAGGTATTTTAGAATTTTATGGATATGGACATTTTGTCTCCATTTATGTTTATATGTGCACCACATGTATATCTGGTGGTAGTAGAGGTAAGAAGGCAGAAGCCAGTGTCAGAGCCCCTGGAACTGAAGTTACATATGGTTGTGAGCCACCATGTGGGTACTGGGATCAAACCCAGGACCTCTGGAAGAGCAGCCAATGCTCTTAACCACTGAGCCGTCTTTCCAGCCCAGACTTTATCTTTAAGAGGTAAATATTAACTCCTTTAACTGGGTTTCTCTCTAAGAGCAGCAACAGTCTCTTTGGAAAATTGTTTCTGAGGCTGGGTTCAGTAGTCCCTCTGGAGTCACTGAGGACATTGTTCGTGTTACAGCCACTGGGTATTCATGGAGTGTATTTAAATTTCCTTGGCTGTAATAAATACTCAGAAATGCTCAATGGGCTTATGAAATCTGAGTATTTAAAGGGTGTCATCACTATAATGGCCCAAACCTTGAGGAGCTTTGCATTTCAGTTGAATTAAGTCTAATTTGTTTTACATTGTCCTGCTCAAGCATTCCCCAAGGTATTTATTTTATCGGGCTTAGAAATGGACTTTAACAGAAGCTTTTTGTGACTTAGAGAGCAATTGAAGGTATTCTTACTTTATTACACTTACTTTGGAAAATCAGTTGCAACAGTTTTCATGTTTAAGTGAAACAGGCTGAACAGAAAGGGAGTGAGATTGGCTCTCCGAGTCAGGCGCTGGTGAGGGGCTTGGCAGGTAGAGGCTTGCCGGCAAGCCTAATGGCTGGTATTCCATTCCTGGAACCCTGCGGTGGAAGGAAAAAACTGACCACTGCAGGTTGTCCTCTGATTTCCACACTCACCCTACTCCATAAAACAAACAAACAAACAAACTGACCAACAATGTGAAAAATGCCAAACCAGACAGACCTCTCAGTTTGAACCCAACATCTGTCTTTTCCTGGGAAAATAGTCCCATCTTTGACGTCTCTAGAATTGCCACAGTCTTATGGACACTTTGTGAAGGTTTGGAATAGTTGTTTGAAATTCAACAGGAGAGAACTGGAATACCATTTCTGTTCCTTAATCCAGATAATAAACATTATTGCAAGGCATGGACCCTTTCTGAGCCTCCATGTTTTCATCTGTAAAAGGGGGAAGCTATTGTCTTTTACGAAAGCTTTTATTTATGTAAGTCCTCGAAAATATTGTGTACAGTAACATATCAGAGAAATACTCTTTTCTGAGATACTAACATCAGTAATATTGTAAGTATTTAATATATTCTACCTTATAGAACACCAGAAAATTCAACATAATGAATGCCTGGTATTAAGTCTTTGTTTTATACTGGATTCTTTCTGTGTGTTTAAAAAACGTTCTGTAATATAATTTACAAGATGAATTACAATATAAGAAGTCATGATCTCTTCATCATGAATGAGAACATACTCATGTCCAGCTACATGTCCATGATTTGGAAAACTGAAGGGTGGATTCAAGGCAGCTTTGCTTTGTAATGATTCTAAAACAACTGTGCTCTCCTTCCCTCCCTTTCACCCTCCCTTTCTTTCTGACTCTTCTCATTATCAACTGGTAAATACGTAATTTGATTATAAGGAAGTGTTCATTTCAACTTATATCCACTGTTCTTCCTCCCCAAACTCAAAGCCCAGTAGTAAAGGTGTGTCCAAGAACCTGCAATGACAATGTGGCTGTATTATATTCATATTATTGCATAAAGTCTCCTTGGTAGCCCTCCTTTTGTTATGTGTGTGCTGTGTGAGTGTATGTGCTTGTATATGTGCACTTGTGAGTGCAGTTGTACACACAATGCACTTGTAGGCTAGAGGTCAACACTGACCATTCTTCCTCCATTGCTTTTTACCTAATCTTTTGAAACTGGGTCCCTCACTGAATTTGAAGTTCGCCAGTTTGGCTAGGCTGACTGGCTAGGGAACCCTTGGGATCCTCCCTTCTTTACCTCCTCAGCTCTGGGATTACAAGTATGTGTTGCTGAGCATGGCTTTTGGTGGGGTTATTGAACTCATGACTTTTGGCTTGAATGATGAGCTCTTCAGTGACTAAGCTATGTCCCTTGCCCCAGTACTCCATTTTTGTATTTGTTAAGATGCCAACATATCTTAGACAAATGATTCAGAAAGCATTTCATTTCATTGGCAAGTATTTCTACCCACATAACAAATTTGCTTTTAAAAGAAAACACCTGTGGATACTTCTGAACACTGTGAAAGATGGATGGCAGCCTATTTTGTAGTTCTTATTTTCGCCACATGCATTATTCATCTTCCAGATCTTCTTAGGCAATTCAAAATGACTTTCTCCATCAGGCTTAATAATGGTAGACTTAATTAGCTTCCAGGCTGGTGTGTCAATAATAAATAACTACATTTTGTAGACCCGGGAAGCTATCTGACAGTTGCCTGTGAAGAGACACTCTAGATAAATCTGGTATTCTTGACTTTTCTTAGATTGTCCTGTGAGTCATGAAGAGTGAGATGGGTTTTTAACAAGGTGACTTATCTTTCAAACAAATGCTCAACATCCACACGTGTCAGAAGGCAGATTTGTATATGATTTTGACTTAGGATTTGGTTACCTGGAAACCATGCCGTTGGAAATGTTTTCCCTGCCTTTCAGAATGTAGCTTATTCTCCAGGTGCTCATAAACCTTTAAAAATGACACAGGGGTACATATTTCCATCATAGATTTTTTTGGTTTTCTGCAAGCTGGTGTTTCTTAGATTCTAACTCTTCCTGCTCCCTGTAAGAAGCTGTCATTACAAGAAAAGGAGGTCAGAAAGATTTAACTTATAGCCTCTATAGGTCCATAAGCATTCTTATTCTCTGTTCACAATAGCCTTTGGTGGACATCTTAAAAATATATGAGAAAGCACATAACTCAAGGATTTCATAGGTGTCCTATATAGAAACACAATCTATTGCCTTCTGCTTAGTAATTTTCTATATTTAAAATGATCATAGTTCAATTAACTACCATTACAATTAAAGCAGAATTCTAATTAAAGTAGGATTTCAAAAATGCACTCCTTGGGAATACACCAATGGCTTCCCCTTTCATTTCATCTATCATTTGTTCTTTGTCTTTAGACTTCTAGATTATTCTGAGTACTTTGAAAGGTAATAAACCTTCTTGGACCCCCTGCAACAACAACTCCTGTGTTTTACATACGCTCACAACACTCTCATGCATACATGATGTGGGATTCCCCTCTGTATGCTGTGAATATGTTTTACTACCATTGGGCAATAAAGAAGCTGCTTTAGCCTATGGCATGGCAGAATAAAGCCAGGTGGGAAAATCTGAACAGAGATATATATATAGAGAGAGAGTAGGCAGAGCCATAGAGACACCATGTAGCTCCCAAAGGAGAAGGATGCCAGAATGTTTATGGTAGGTCACAGCCTCTTGGCTATTCACAGAATAATAGAAATGGGTTAATTTAAGATATAAGAGTTAGTTAATAAGAAGCCTGAGCTAATGGGCTTATTGATACAGGAAGCTCCAGCCCAGTGTGAGCAGGCCATTCACTGAGAAGATAGTCCTGACCTGTCTAAGGGAGCTAGCTAAGCCTGAGCATGAATGAGTGAGCTAGAGCAGGTCATTGTGAGTGAGCCAACAAATCTGTAGTTTCTGCTTCTCATTTCCACCTGAGCTGTTGGTATGACTTCCTTCCATATGGATTATGACCTGGAATCTTAAAGTTTAAGTCAAGCCAACCTTTTTCTGCCCAACTTGCTATTATTTACAGTGTTTTATCGCAGTAACATAATAAAGCTTTCTCACCCCCCCGCCTGTCTCTGTTTCTCTTTCCCATATATTCAGTCTGACCAGGAGTCATGTCATTTCACCAGATATAAGAAAGTACTCCAAAGAACTAGAACCATAAATACATATTCGCATCACTCTTGGTGTGCCTCTCAATCAAGTTGATATTTACTTAAAAATATCTCCATGACTGCTTTGTCCGAACTGATATCCTTTGGGTTTAGGTTTATGAGTGGTACCCAGTATTACCAACTCAGTAGTTTTCTGTGTCCAGACACCAGTGCTGTTCCTTTTCTGTGTTCTCGAATACAACATCTAGACATTTCACCCCATATTTAGATAGAGATTTGGTCTCTTTTGCATTGTTTTTGAGATAGCATGACAGTTAATTATTATATTATCATATTATCAAATTAACAAAGATTAGAACTCATTTCTGAAAAGGCAATTTTATTCTTGCTGTGGGAACTCCTTCAGCCAATAGCCGTTAAGATACTGGCCCACTTTGCATATGGTCTCATGTACTATAAAGGCAGACAAAAAGCATGAGCAGGACTCTTGGCTGCTGGATTCGGTTCCAGTGCCTAGTGCACATAGAGGACTGCAGATCGCTACTCTTTCTGTGAGTTTACCCCCAAATAAACAAACCTTTGTTATACTCCATTCTGGGCTATTGCCGAACTCTTGTATGCCAACATATTCTTAATATATCCAGCCTCAGCGACTATGCTGTTTGGCATATTTGATGTGTTCCTGAATTTTAGAGATGAAAGGAACTGATAGAGTAAGGGAATTCCATTTTACAGATGATGATAAATGATAGAATCAAGACCATCTGGTGTTAAGCATTTGCAGTAGTGCCTTCATCCACACACTCATCCACCCATCCACCCAGTAGCCCACCATCTATCCACTCATCCCCCCCACACCCCTACCTCTCTACCCATCCACCCATCTACCCACCCATCAATCCACACATCTACCAACCCATCCCATTCACCTATCCATCTCTACCTATCAGTACATACACATAACCATCCATCCATCCAACCAACATGTTCAGAGCTCCTCCTGCCTTATGTGGATTCTGGAGCTGTAACCTATAAAAATACTTCTCATACTTGTGGACTACCAACCCTTCAGAAGAATATTGACAAATAAATGTAATTTTATAACATAAAGGCATGTTCTGAGTACTCTGAGGCCATGCCTTTAGTTGTAGATGAAGAATTAGTAGAGAAAGCCATAAGAGTTTCAATGTAAAAAATGAGGCAGGCCAGGTATGAAGACATCTGGGATAAACAAATAAAAATCAGGAAAAATCAAGGTCACTTATGGAAATTCTCAGTGTATCAGCATGACTGACATATAAGACCTCACAGTGAGGGGCGATAAGGAATGGCTGAGTTCTCATTCTGGCAGTTTCTCTGGGGCCAGCCTACGCTCAGCTGGACATCCCATCGGGATGAAAAGTGGGGTTATATGAATTGTAAGGACAGGAAAAGATGGCTAAAGTCACTGATTTCTCGGAGAGGCCTTCCAGGTCTCTATTGCCCTGGAGCGCTTTTGCTTAGGCAAAATACCTTCTGGGTCAAAAGTAAAATAAATGAAGTCATCCAAGCAGCAGCGAAGGCAACCCAAAATGGTGGGTTGTGGAACTGGGTGACAAGAGCAAATGCTGACAAGATAATGTACTAAATAGGAAATTTGTAGATTAACACCCCTGAAGATTTCCATGACAGCTCTGTGTAGGTTTTATTCATAAATGTAACAACATGATTGAATCAGTAACTTCCACTGAGCACTGTTCCAGGCATGATTCTAATGAGATTTCTGGCTTTATTTGCTGATTTGCTTCCCCTGTGTTCTGGACAATTCTAGGCACTGAGAATAAAATAGATGGCCTCCACACTTCATGGGGCCTCCATTGCAGGGGTAGAGACACAGTAAATCCAAATGAAAGTCAGGCTGTGAGGAACAGAGGGTTCGATGGGAGCTGGGAAGGACAAGAGACTGAAATAAACCAGGTGAGTGATAGGAGAGAATGGGAACTTGGACAAGACAATTGCTGGAGAGCTGGCAGATTGGCTGGAAGGAACAGAGGGAGAGTGTGTTGAAGAGAGAGTCACAGTCATGTGGTCCTGTGGCCCAAGAACTGAATCCCTGAAGCAAAGTGACATACTGGGTTTGAAATAACTGAATTTAAGATTTTAGTGTGGCACATTAATGTGTATCTGTTTCCTTACATCAGATATTTTTCTTAAAATATCAACCTTTAATAGGGGTTGGGTCCTCCCAGGAAGACAACAGAAATACATGGGTCTTGGCCAGGCTTATTCCTGCAGCCAACCTAGACTTTTGTGTGCTTTGTTAGTTTACTATGACTCTGAACTACCAAAGTTCACACTACTGACTTGGACTTGTGAGAAGACTAAGAAAAGAAGGAGCAAGTCAAGGACTAGAGATGTTTATTTTGAGTTTATTAAAGTTTAAAATTAAAATAGGGTTTAAAATTAAAATAGTTGAGTTGGTAGCATGTTTCCTAGAATGCAGAAGCCTCGACTTTGGTCCCAGCACCATACAAACAAAGTACAGTTTTACATGTCTGTAATCCTAGAACTCAGGACATGAAGACAATATATCACAGGTTCAAGGTCATCCTTGGATATATAGCAAATTGAAGATCAGCCCAGTATACATGAAACTCTCTCAAACAAACCAACCACCCAATTTACCAACTAATCAAACCAAAGAAACCAAAACCAGTCAAAGAAACAAAAATACGGATGGGTTAGCCTTCCCAGCAGGTGAGTATAAAGGGAAATGAGGAGAAGGAATGGGACAAAGAGTATTTGCAAATAAGCCGTTAGAGGAAGACAAGAGCTGCAAAGATACCTGTGAATCACTCAGTTTTAGAGGAGAATGCAGAGACCTCATTTTCTGTTTAACTGAAATGCAGGTTCCATGAGGACAGTGGTCTTGGGGTTACCTTATGCCTGGCATTATGCCCAGTCCTTAATAGGTACTTCGTCAGTATTTATTACTTGTTTACTGAATGAATCAGTGGATCTGAGTCACTAACAAGAAATTTTCAAGAGAATATAAGCAGTTGTGCTAAAGGCTGAGATCAAGAGGGTTGAAACTTCAGGAATGGAGTGGTTCTGAGGGGAGATGTTGCTGTCAAAGAAACAATTAATGCCATTTACCCTACACTGTGATTGCAGAGAGATACCCATACCCATGTATGTGCATAAAACTACCTAGGTGTGTGTTTGCATGTGAGTATAAAAGCATAGGTATATGCTATTTGGTCCTCACAGTGTCCTGTTCTATGAACGTCCAGGAACTACCTCTTTCAGATTACCAATCTTGTGAAGTATGTTTCAGAAGACCCACCATTCAGAGGGCTAACGTTGGAGATGGACACAGTCAAAGGCACAAGATAGCAAAGATCTATCTCCAGGAAGCTGGATGATCCATTTGCCATGCACATATTTTCAGTGATTTCTCCCCAAGACTAGGCATCATTTCTAGAGATCGTATAAAAACTGTAAAACTCTATTTTAAGATTTGTTGGAAGCTTTTACATTGCAGACACACATTTCCTTTGAGAGGATAAACCTTTGTGTCATGAAACAGAGATGCCTGTTCCTTAGCTCTCTGGGCTCTGCATGTTTGTTCACGAAACCTCCAGTGTATCTTGCATTTTGAAGAGTCATGCCTAACTGGTTGTTCCCGTGGATTCATTTACCCTGTCCACAGTGTTAAGCTGATCTATGGGGAGCAGGCTTATCTTGGCCTGTGTGACTAGAATCCATTACTGCTAATGGAGGTTGTGCATGAGCCTGAGGCGGCGTACAGACATGGGGAGAGCCCACAGTTTAGATTTTCATGGTCATTTTTATTTAGCCACTGTAAGAGTTCAATATAAAGTTTCTTTTGCTAACTGACATTGGTTATAGGTATCTGGTGACGGGTCTGTAGTTGTGACTCTAATGGGTGCAAGCATGTCTTTCCTCTGTTTCAGCCAAGAATTGTTGAGAGTGAGATGTTCCCAGCCATTAAGAGACTACCCTATCAAACACAGTTGCTCTGTCCCCTGCAAAGACCTACTCCATAGACCTTGGCGCAGGAACTGGCATGCTGCCTGGTTTTAGTTACAGCCAACAGTGCTCACATACTGCCTATATTTTCTTTACGTATATATTAATAAGGCTTTGCGTGTTACAAAAGAGAGACCTCAAATTTCTCATCATGCTTGTTCTGTATTTCACGTGAGCCTGGAGTTCTGGAGGAACCGAAAGAGTGGACTCCGTACACTACACGTGGGGTAGTTGGCCATGGTGTTGGCCATGGCATCTCAGGATGCCCAGAACTTCTTTCAGCCTCTCTCTTCCTGGCTCTCCCGGGTTTATGAAGCTCTCCAGCAAGCAGGCGATGCACTGTCGGCATCGCTGGTTCTTCTAAGCAAACACGATTCGGCATTGAGTGACAAGCCAGACCAGGACTTGGAGGATACTAAGTTTCAAGAAACCTATTTTGAAGATGGAGAGCAGGGCAGTGATAGGAATTCAGAGGAGGCAAACTCCCTGTTTCTTGAAGAGAACCATTTCTCCTGCTCTAATAGTGACCTTCAGGACTCTGGCAATATGGCAAGTCCCAGACTTGATCAACAAGCCAAAGACTCATGCTCTACCACACACCCGTGGCCTGATCCGATCCCAGCTGGCCCGAAGCCCCTGCACACGCTTTCTTCTATTGCAGAGGAAGAACGTGATTTTGAGAGGCAGAGATGTGGCCTCCAGCTTGGCTTTGACACCCAGCTCCCTGGCTCTTTAGAAAAAGTCGATGGAGAAAAGCAAGGTAAGCTATTCAGTACCATTGTCTCCGTGCTCTCGACACCTTGTATAGTTTCATTTTGATTTGCTTTTAAGTATCACAGTGATTTTAATTTTTCTCTGCCTCTTACACATCCCCTCATCCTGGCTTCCGATTGAGAGATACAATCCACAGGAATATTTTTGTTCTATGGGGCTTTACAAGATCCATGTTTGGGCTCCATATTTCAAAATAATAGTTGTGCGCAAGTGAAAAGCTTAAAATGAATCTGAGGGTTCTGCTGGAGAAGTCCCCATGCACATGCCATGGTTTTTAAAATATCTTTTAAAATGTTCTTTTTCTCCCTTCCCTCTAGGTTAGGAATTTCTAGATGTTACTATATTATTCAGTGTGAAATCCTGTGGAAACAGCCATACTTGTTGCAGGATTTGTAGTTGATAACACTCCAAGAATACTTCTCTCAGCGACTCACTGGGACATGATGCGAGATGACAGTACATGGGGGAGCTTTGACATCGGTTGGCTTCATTTGCTTTTAGCCTGGAATAATAAGGATGCAGTTAATAAAAGTTGCCTATGACACTTTATGTTCTCAGAACTGAGCAGAGTGGGGCTTTAATAAAAGCACCATGGATATGACATAAATGTAATTAACTCTGGGAAAGCTACAGGCGTGTGTCTAAGCATAAATTTTCCACAGTTCTAATCCATAGAGAGGTCATCCTACCTGGTTAATAGACAAAGGCAAATGGTAGGCTGAGGTGAGGGGGTGGGCCGTGTCTGTATGTGTGCATACACAGTCCACACATATTAGTAGATTATTTATACCCATACAAAGTCATGACTTCCTTTCTTGTGGGAGGGAGCCAACATTTCTGGGATACTATATTGTCTTTTTCATTTTTGATGATTCTTCCTAGTGTCATGGTTTTCGGGGAGTATCTTACCAGACACATGGGATCTTGGTGTTTAAGAAAACAAAAGTATCCTATGCTTTTTGCAGCACTTTCTTCTCTCTCTCTCTCTCTCTCTCTCTCTCTCTCTCTCTCTCTTTCTCTCTGTGTGAGAGAGAGTTGTTATGTACATGTAGGCTTGTACCTGTGATGTTCAGACACCAAATGCCTTCCTCAATTGCCTTCCATATTTTTTTTAAACGGTCTTTCACCAAAGCTGGAGTTTGTCTATTCATTGTCTATTCAGCTAGACTAGCTAGTCAGCAAGTCCCTTGAATCCTCCTGCCACTGCCAGCCCCAATACCAGGATTACAAATACACACTGTACCCAGCTTTTTTCATGGGTTCTGGGAATCCAGACTCAGGTCATTGTGCTTCAATAGCAAGCAGTTTATTGACTGAGCCCTGCCCCCACCCCCCACAATGCTTTCTTGACTCTTATTTGTTGAACTGGTAAAGTCAGACAGGCTAATATTCCTTCTCAAAGACTAAATATAAATGACCACAGTTCTGAGTCTTTTAAAAATTATTTGTAAAATATTTGGTGGAATTTTAGATTTGAGTTGAAATTATATTCTGATTTTAGAAAATTCTTGCTTAATTTTAATTGTATTTGAAATTGATGTGAATTTGTCTTAACATGCTCAACAGTGATTTTTTTGGTTAATTTTCATAACTGTAAAATCTGAATGCCAACATTAATTAAACCCAACCTTCGAGTCAGATGATGGAGGCCATGATGTGACTTCTCCGTTGACCCACAATGGTGAGTACCATGTGAGTGTGAGGCAGGATGAAGCAGAAGGCAAACTAATCCCTCTGAGGTGCATCCACTCATTTTCTTTTTTTATGTAGTTGCAGAATTTAACCCAAGTTCTACATTTGGGAAGAAGCAGTGTTTGGGTGGTCTGATCTTAGAGTTTATATGTTCTTTATTCCCGATTAAGATACAATTTACATAAGATGAAATTCACCTTAGTCTTCTGATTTGTTACACTTCAGAGCATCTTGTCATCACAAGTCAGGTATAGTGCAATTTCATCATTGCAAAGAATCCCAGCACAGCTTTCTGTAGGCATCCTTTACCTCCAGATCATGGCAAACAGGACTTGATACAGTTTCTTTTTCTGGCTCTGTTAACTCTTAGTGTTTTTAGAATGCCATCTAAATGAAAAGATGGAATTTGTGCCCTTTCAAATCTGGCTCCTTTTATTTACTGTCACATGTTTGAGAGCTGCCCCTCTTAATGACCCTTTATGTTGTTGAATTCTGTGACATTGGATGCATGCAGTAGTTTGTTAATTGGTTTGTCTACTGAGGGATAGTTTACTTTTCACCAGTTTTATTTCCTTCTAAGAATTGAACTCTTCATTATTTCATTATTTTTCTTGTCTGATCACATTGGATAGTCTCTCTATTAACATGTTAACAAGAGTGGTGGGTGTGGATTTTCTTGTCTTCATTCTTAGCATAGAGCTTTCATGCATGTCTACTTCAAGGCTAGACACAGGTTAAATAAGTTCCTTTTTTTGTCTAAAGAGAATATTGAATTTGGTTAAACAGTAGTCTTTGGCCAAACTAGAATATCCACATGAGCCTTCATCTTGCTGCATTGCAGTGAGTTGTATTGATTGACTTTGAAATGTTGAATTAGTCTGATGTAGCTTGCAGAAGATCATTCTAGTTGTGCTGTGTTATTACTTTCATACATTGATGAATTTGAATGGCTAGTGTTTTATTGAGGACTTTTTCATGTATTGTCATCAGGGATTCTGATGTGTGCTTACCTTTTGTGGTACTATGGATGAAACCAAGAGCCTTGAACACAATCGGCATGCATTCTTTTTTTTTATTTTTATTATTTATTACTAAGGATGGTATTATTTCTGATTCAACTCTAAATAATTCAAATACCTCTTTATAAACCAAAAGGATGAATTGTCATGGCAAGATTCTTGCAGGCATGATAGGAAAACTGAACATCACTCTCTATCCTCTGGGTTTGCAGTTAAAATGAGAATCAGACGTAAACACAGATATGCACGCAGGCGTTCAAAGACACAGGGTAACTACGCACAGAGACTTAAATGTGCTTAGAGCTGTATGGCACTACAAACAAATCTTAATTATGCCTGCAGGGGTCTGAGAAAGCCACATAAACTAGTAAATTCATAGTAGAGGACACGGAAGGCATGGTGAATGTTTTCAACATTGGTGGAAAGCATCAGGCTGTGCATTGAGACAGTGACAACACTGGGATAGCAAGGTGATACCCAGGAAGGAGGGATGAAGCTGTCTGGAATGTCTCAGGACTGCAAGGAAAGTCCAGCAATGCACACAGAGAACCACTGTGCTCAGACATTCTGAAGAAGATTTTCATTAATACTGCAAAAGGGGTTTGACCTATAGCTTGTCCTCTAGCTAAGCTAGAGATCTACTGTGACAGCTTTGAACCAGTACCTCAAAATATTTTTTTCTTGATTGAAAATAGATTTTTTTCATGCAATATACTCTGTTTACGGTTTCCTCTCCCCCATGCCTCTCAGTTCTTCCCCATATCCTTTACCAGTTGGATCTACACCTGTAGTGATAAGGGGAGCAGGCCTGCTTTTCGTCCCGCCTGGCTCCCGCACGGC
>LOJH01028542.1:0-11827 GCA_001685095.1 Ellobius talpinus | reverse complement strand
GTGTGTGTGTGTGTGTGTGTGTGTGTGTGTGTGTGTGTGTGCGCGCGCGCATGACTGTGCACAGACATCTCTGATTCTATGCGTGTGTGTGTGTGTGTGTGTGTTTAATGGAAAGTTGAGTATTGTGGGAACAGCCTAGTCCTTTGGCCTTTAACAGACCTGGTCCCAGAAAGAGACATTGGGTTTGCTGGGGGAGAGGTTTGGGCACAGGATCCTGAACTTGAAAAGCTAGGCTTCGTTTTCAGCCAACAGAATGTTCAACAGCAACTAAAATGTCAAGCTGTCTTGAAAGACGGCTCTTAAGAAGTTTATGTCAGAGTTAAGTTACAGCTGTTTAAAAGGAAGTGAAATCCAAGAGAAAACTGTGGCTCTGTTTAGAGAGTGCATGTGAACCAATCAGGGTCCTACAATTTCACTACCTTTGTAAAGCGTGGATTGATTTCAGACTCAGATGCTCATTTCATATGCCACACCCAGTGTCCTAGTGAGTTTAAACGATTAGTTTTAGTCTGAGTTTAGGCATTCACGGTAAAGCTTATCAAAACTGGAATAGCTTCATTTCTGTTGCTGTGATAAGATACTATGACCAAAAGCAACAGTGGAGGAAAGATTTTTGCTTACAGTTTCATGTTACCGTCCATTACTAAGGCAATAATTACTCAAGTAACTAGTCCATAGTCAAAAGCAGAAAGAAAGGAACACATCCATACTGCCAGCTTGCTTGTTTCTATGTCCAATTAGCTTTCTTCACTCTTACAGTTTAGGGCCCTGTGTGCTGCCCAAAGTGAATTAGATCAATTAATCATCAAGTCAGTCAGTCTCCTATAGACATGCCCACAGGCCGACCTGTTCTAGACACTTGAGAGTCTTTTCTCTGGTGATTCTAGGTCAAGGTAAATTGACAAAAACTAACCATCCATCACACGTACTAATTAAAAAATATGTTTGTTTCCATGCAAAATTTGAAGCATATTTCCCAAATTGCTATTTTATATCAATGCTTGCAAAATAATAATATAACAATCAGAAGATTTAAATTCAGTGGGAGCCACTAAGGATGGAAGAATTATTTTATGGGGTATTTCCTCTTATATTATTTGAATCATTTTCTGTCTTCTTTTGGATCCCGAGGAGTTCATAACATTGCTTTTTTATTTGATATAGAAGCTGATTTAGGCCAGTATAATTGTAAGTTATTATTTTAGTCAATTATTAGTCAGGCAGCTACTGCTAAATTCATAATGAGACTTGTTGCTTCTGTCTTGTGTACTGAGCAAGAGGATCATTTGGAGCATAACAAGCACTCAGTAACAATCTATTGAATTAATGAATTGTAGAAAGAGTTAACTGGCCAGATGTCATTTGTACATAGGGAGCGGCTTATTGATGAAGTGCCATCTGGTTTCCTCCATCTCATTGTTATCTGCGAATGTTAATTGATAGCCTGGCTCTTCAGTCTGTTCAGGATCTTCAAGTCCCAACTTAAAGAGCTAAGGTTTGTTTGACTGTTAGTGTGATTGTTTTTCTTTGATGCCTTGAACCACTTGAGGTTCATTAATCAATCTTAAATTTCCCCTTATTTTGTACTTACCTGGTACCTTACACTTAATAAGATGTTTGACCTCTTCTGGTCTGAAAATGCTACCAAGCAAACCACATGGCAGAATGTTTCTCTGAATCACATTTCACTTGTGTCTGTTATGCATTTTTTATATTTCATGAAGGAGTGGGTGGCAGGGACTTAATTCTTACTAGGCTTCTGTTCTTGTGTCACATGAAGGGAATAGTCTCCAGTGATAGAGAGTTTTCAGATTACACAAATGAAAGCTTGACTTTGGAGTACTGTCATTGTCTTCCTCACAAGAGCTGTGACTTGAAGGTCTGGTCTGGTCACATCTAACATGATGTTGTATTTATTTCACAGAGTGGGAAGTGGTGCTTCTACTCTGCTTTGGGAATAAGCACAGAGTTTGATTAGCTTGCTGGCTAAACCGGCCTAAAGTATTTTTCAGCATAGGATCCCACTAAGTTACTATCAGTATGAGTCTGATTAGATTTACCCCATTAAAAATGTTTATACCCTGGGCTGGCGACATGGCTTAGTCACAGAGTACTTACTTGGTATGCACAGAACCCCAGCATTCTATAAATCAGGAAGAGGGATACACATCTTTAATCCCAGGAGGTGGGGACAGGAGGATCAGAAGTTCAAGGTCTTCTCAGATTCATAGTGAGTTCTAAACCAGACTACATGAGACCTTGTCTTAAAACAAGCAATTTAGTATGTAAAATAATATAAAACTCTACACTAAGTTTTTTTTTTTAAGACCCCACAGTTTAAAAACTCTGTGATATTTATTTTGCTTTGGTGGAAATTGTTTCAGAGTCACCTTTTCAAGAACACTGGCGATAAAGGGGAGAAGACGCCTAATTTCTTCTTAAATTATCTAATTAAGTTTTTAAGGTTCACATTTTTTTTCCTTGTGATTGTGTTTTTAGGTTTCCTTACTCCATGTGATTTATATCAGAGTCACTTTGGTGACTTTCCCCAGTTTTTTAAATGTACTGTGTAGATATAAATATAGCCAGGAACCATTGAAGCTCTAAGCAGCCATAGTTTTATTGACTTGGAAGCCTGACTGTCTTGATTTCCAGTGGTGGCTTGCAGTGTTTAAAGTAACTGACAATCCTGCAATCATTACCAAAAGTTTATGATTTGGAAAAAAAAATAAAAAGGGAATGGGAGAGTGGAAAAAATGCTGTTTGAATTACAAACTGCTTAAAGCAGCTCCATAGGGAGGGCCTAACCCAGGCCACTTAAAATATGGCCATAATATTAGAGTTAAAAATAATTATCTCAGAAAGGACCTTAAGAAAAAAAATCTCAAAAAATTTAAAGGAGCTTAAAAGCACACCAAAGGGGTTGCAGGCCGAAGTCAAGAGTTCCTTTGTGGAAGGTTATTTGTTCTGTGGGCTGCTCCATTTTGGGGACACATGATCTTGTGAGCCCAGTTACTGCTTCATGCCTCTGCTGACAAGGTCCTGAGCTGGGAGAGTTGGTATCTCCCTTGCTTTGGTCCAGTCCCGGAGTCACCAAGGAGCCCTGCATTTTCAGAGGTAGAAACCGGCTGTCTCTTTCCCAGGTGCTCCAGCCCAGCTCCTCTGCAGCCACTGCCCCTGGGCATTGTGTTCTGTGGGTCACTTAGATCTTCATTTCAGATGCGACCAACTGAATTGCTACCCAGCAAATTACCCCCAAACTTAAGCCAGTTCAACTTCACAGTTAGTATTCTTCACACAATTTCTGTGGGTTAGGACTTTGAAGTATTTCACCAGGTGGCTGTGGGTTTCAAGAGACTACAGTCAAGGTGTTGGTTTGGGACCATGGCCCACTGATAAGTGGCCAGAGAACCTGCCTCCAAAGTGATTCACTCAAGAAACTCAAGCTGTGCTGGCTGCCAGAGGATAGCCTTGGTTTCCTGCCATGTGGCCTTCTCCCCATGGCTGATTAGATGTTCTTAGAACACGGCAGTAGTTTTCCCTAGAAACCGGGCTACTGAAGTTACAAACTAGAACTTTTGGAAGCATTTTACTCTAAAATCTTATCTTTAAGTCAGTGTTAGTACTTAATCTTGATTTTATAAAGAAGAAAATATGATTACCTTTAATTCCACCTTTCACAATACCAAGACGCATTGTCTTTCTTTATGCAGCCTCCCTTTCTGTCTGCATATAGTATATGTGCCCTTCCACACCTGTAGACATATGTAAGAAAATTAAATTCCATTGTGCTGCTTTGTAACTACTTTGTAACATCTTAGTGAGGGTAACAACCAACAGGCTGTTTTAAAGAAAGAGCAGAAGAGCACCAGAAAGCCCAGCGTGGGTGACAAGGCTGCTAGCAGTGGAGAAACAGAGGGGAATAGAAAATGAACAAACAAACAAACAAACACTGGGGGAAGCAGCACATGGCTCCAGTGTGGCTCTCCAGCAGGCGAAGGGGAAGCAAAAGTCTCATTCAAAGGGTAAACCAGACAGCCCTGATGAAGAGAGACTGTGGTACACACAGGACATGATCACAGACCTGGAAAGCCTCGGATCATGGTGCCCTCCCTTGGCACGATGGGCGAATAGTGGAACGGAGCTCAATTTGTCACTCTGTTACCGAGGGCTGTGGTTGTGGGTCATCTTGGGAGAGGTTGTTGGTTAAGACTGAACCACTCTGGGGCCTGACAACAGTGAACAGTCTTAGGGGTCTAGAGTCCACTTTGCACCAGCATGGGGGAGACGGCTGTGGGAGGCAGATTCTGGAGAGTAGACTTGGCCTGGGTGGCAAATAGTATGGTGGGTGATGGTCTGAGTTGGGTTGGCTAGGAGCTGAGTCTTCCACCTAAGTCCAACCATGGACATTCAGTCACAGCCTGAGGTCAACAGGTGGCCCCTACTCTGGAACCTCCTTTTTACTGTCAGATTCACTACTCATAGAACCGAGAACTTGGAAGTTCTCACAGAGCAGTAGACTTCTGTAGCCTCCTCCCTCCAGCAGGGAGTTCAGCGCATAGTGGGTGCTGAAGCATAGAGCCTGGTTGACCTGGACAGGTACTAGTGCCGTGTCTGTGTCCTCACTCCTGGGCACTGAGAGACACTCCCTGACAAGATTGCCTGCCTCCCACCTCAGCACAGCTGTGGCAGCAATTCACTTCATAAGTATCTTTTTATTCCTTATTTTCTAGTATTTGATCTCCATTCTTGCATTTATGGCTCATGAAGATTTTGCCTGTCCGTATATATTGCTCAGTTAGGTTTTAGGGTTGTCGTGTCTATTTTTCCATCTAGTGAACTAACTATATGGCACTGTTTCTCATACTTTTCACCCACATCTCATATACTTCCCTCTTAGTTCTATTTCTCTCTTCTGTATCTCCTCCTCTTTGACCCCCTTTATTTTTTTCTTTGAGACAGGGTTTCTATGTGCATCCCTGGCTGTCCTGGAACTCACTCTGTAGACCAGGCTGGCCTCAAACTCAAGAGATCTGCCTGCCTCTGCCTCCCAGCTGCTGGGGATAAAAGGTGTGTGCCACCACTGCCCAGCCCCTTCTTAATTGTAACCTTTGATAGCTTTACCATCCAATAAAATTTGTGGATGGATACTGATCGCATCCCACGTACTTTCTCAAGAAGGGGCTAGAAAGAAGTACTGAAGTAAAACCGATCTGGAAGGCTGGAGACAGAACATGTCAGACATTATCTAAAAGGCTTTGTGGGAGGTCTCAGCAGTAGTGTGAATCAAGGAGAGGACAGACTATCTGAGCTTAAAGACAGTAAAGAGGAACTAGAACAATCCAGACAAGACAAAGAGAAAATAATAGATATCAATGGGAACTCCAGGATACATGCAATACTATGAAAGGGCCAAATCTGTGGGTTATGTGCATAGAAGGAGAAGAATCTCATCCTAAAGGCATAGAAAAAATTTCCAAAAGAAGTCATAACAGACAATTTCCAAGAGCTAGGAAAAGAGATGCCAGTCTCGATATAGAAGACATGTAAAGTAGGAAGCAGAAAGAATTCCCAAATTATAATTAAAACTAGATATGCAAAAATTGAAAGTTTATTGAAAGCGGCAAGAGAAAAACATCAAGTCGTATATAAAGGCTGGCCCATTCACCTGAACAAAAACAAAACCCCAACAACAGACTGTTGAACTGAAACTATAAAACCAGGAGGGCCTAGAAGGATGTATTTCAAGTTCTGAAATACTACAACTGCCAACCCAGGCTACAATATATACAACACTGTTTGTCACAATTGAAGGAGAAATAAAAAATTTCCATGACAAAAATGGGCTAAAGCTATTTATGACTGCTGAGCCGGCTCAGTAGAAAATCCTTGAGGAATATTTCAGACTGAAGAGAAACCCATGTACAAGGTCACAGGAAGAAATAGAACACATATGATATGAAACTCAAAGGGAGGAATACTGGGGGTAAGAGGTTTAATTAGGGTAAGGGTAAGGGAACAGGGGAGAGGGAGTGGGAACTGGATCAATCAAAACTAAGGATGTATGGAAAATCATTATGGGACCTCACTTCTTTATAAACTAATTGAAAATAGTAAAAGTGAAGGAATTTGAATATAGGTATGCTGAACTGGAGGAGGGAGCACAACACCACACAATGCTTCCCACAGAAGATGTGGGTTTAAAATGAAACTCTCAGTGCTAATCATGGGATACTTCCTAATAAGTTATTGGTCAAGGAAGCCCCAAAGGCCTGCAGAGTGGCATAACATATTGGCTATTGCTGATGGTTATAGACCAGAACAGGATGGTGAGATCTTATTTCTGAGTATGTAACACCCTGTGGTTCTAGGACTTCAAGACCTCAATCAGGAGCTTACTAGAAACTTCCTCCCAGCTGGCTTTTATAGTGCCAAAAGGTGCTTTTTGGGCTGCTGGGGGAGAAAAGACATCAGTGCAGTGGACCAGTGAATCAACCCAGTTGTGGCCTGCCACTCAAGATGGACCCACTTATAATAGTGGCATGAAGGCTGCAGGATTAGATTTGAGGCCTGCTACATAGAAGGAACTTCATTTCTGCCACTGTAAACTTGGTTAAAACACCATGGCTCAGGAGGTCCTAGAAGGAACCTACTCTTGTCTTTCCAAATGGACATGTTATCAAACTACTTTCTAAATGTTTATATTTATACACATAGATTAGTGATGTCCTCAACTTTTGCCTGAGAAGCTTCTCTCTGTAATGGTCACTAGTTAATGTAGAAACTCAATAAGTAGTTAAAGTGTTGAGAAGTGACTATTGAGTACTCAGCGCTAAAGGGGCCATGACATCTGTTGTTAGGGGACACACACTGCAGCCTTAAAGGTACTTCTAAAATGTTGTACCCTTGGTGCTCTGGTCTGTCACAGAATGAAGTACACATGTGGCTTTTCCTGAGAGACTCTACATATGTCCACATGGGACCTCATGAGTGGAGATATAAAAGGGCACTCTGGAAAAGAGTTTGGATTCAGTTCAAAGCCAGTTGGGCCACCCAGTGGAGCTGTATGGTGGATGGCGGGTCTGACGAGGACAGCCACAGTTAACATTCTGGGTCTTTGGAGGGCTGGGGCCATCTCTGGCCTGTGTGCAGATGCACCAGATCATTAACTGGCAAGAAAAAAGGCAGCTAATTTTGAGAGATTTCTTGGCATAGGATGGGCAGTTCACAGCATTGCAATTCTACCGAGTCCACAGTTGTTTTTGCTTTCTCCTCATGAACCCAGTGCTTCATTTTCCCTGTTCCCCATGGGCGTCCATCCCCGAGTTCCCACACTTGCCCATTTTGTGTAAATTCATCCTAGACTCTTGCAAGAAATTAGCATTTGGAAGCACAATTGCATCAGAGACCATATTGTAACTGATCTGTACTAAAAGAGAACCTCAGAATTGTATCTGAGAAATAAGCTCTCTATGCTTATGGATGCTATCTGTATGCTCAGGGGTGAATGAAGCTGTGTTGGTAGGGTTCTCTCTACTTCCCGGAGCCTGTTCAGGCCTACCCTTGGCCCCTTTCTTTTCTGCACTGCAGTTGTCTCCCGTTTAGCCCAAGCTGCAGATAGAGAGAATTTATCTTTCCAATCTGTTTTAGGCTTGTGATCAGTCATCCTTTTCAGTCTTGGGTCTTTTTCTTGTTACCTTGTGCTTTCTTGCATTATGTATGTGTGTTGGCATGGCACAGGGTGGGGGTGGGTGGGTCTCTTCTTTTCCTGCTTGTTTCTCTGATGGCTTATGAGGAATCTCAGGAGAAGATAGAGGGACTTTGTTCCGGTAAGTACTGTGATGGTGAATTTGACATTTCCTAAGTATTCAGAGTTAAGCCTATAATGAACCATCTCTTTTTTTATTGATTTTTATTGAGCTCTACATTTTTCTCTGCTCCCATCCCTGCCTCTCTCCTCCCCTTCAACCTTCTCCTAAGGTCCCTAAGCTCCCAATTTACTCAGGAGATCTTGTCTTTTTTCTACTTCCCTGAACCATCTCTTTATCCAGGGCTTTGAATGAGCTAGCAAGTTGTGAAAGCATTTCTTGATTTACATTTTCTTTGATTACACCCAAACAGACTTGTTGGCCTGATAACTGTTACTATGGCAATAATACTTGTAGCTAGTGTTGGACATCATTGTTATCAAAAGCATCAGGTACCCATTTGTTCAGTGTGAACCAAGATTCTCTTGGAGAACACATGTCTGCTGTGTCTGTTTAGTCTGAGGCTCTGTGGAAAACACCTACAAACTGTGCTAGTGATTTTAATTCACCATGCATGTCTTTCATATTCTAGCAATCTAGAACTTGAGATACTTTTTGAGAGGTATAGTTTATTTCCATTAAAAAGATTAATTTTTAATTATCTGTATATATGTGTGTCTAGGCATGGGTATGTCCATATGTGAGTGCTGGTGCCGTCAGAGGTCAGAAGAGGCTGTCAGATGCCCTGCAGTTGGAGTTACAGGCGGTTGTGAACCACCTGACATGCTAGGAATTAAACTCAGTTCCTCTGTAAAAGTAGTGCATGCTTTTAAATGCGGAGCCATCTCTCCAGCCCCTCTGGCCTGCCTGAGTGCCAGGGAGAACAGATAAACCACTGTAATAACTGACTTAATGAGTTTGGCATGTGCCGCCCTTAGCTTCCTTCTGGTAAGATAGTCACCACCAGACTTTTGGAAGTGGGTGAGAGCTCCCCTCACAGTCCTCTGCCTGCCCCATCAGAAGTGACAGGGAAAAAAAAATACCTGGACCAAATTCTGCCCTACTGTATTTGTTTTAAAAGGACAAGAATGAAAAGGAGGCACAGAAAAGTTCTGACACCCAGCCCTGTAAGCTTGCAGAGCTAAGTGCTCAAGCTAAGTGCTCAACCTTTAGCCAGACTTAGGGGGCAGGAGCCTCAGGGTCTCCATAAAGCCCTCAGAATGCTTGGTCCAGGACTGGGATATTTAGCATTGAACGTTGGAACCTTTCCTAAGAGGTAGAGGGCACAGATGCGTGTATATTTATGTAAGATATTTATGTTCTAGGCTTTTTTTTTTAAAAATTAGTTTATGTTTTATCCTGCCCCCCCATTTTTGCAGGTCATGTCTTTAGTCCTTCTAGAGCCACATTAGAGGCTGACGTCTTGTGGCTGAGATTTCATTAGGAGTTGGGCCGTCACCGTGCAGACTCAGTCCTTATACAGAGACATTAGCACATACTTTGTACAGGCACTTTCTAGACACTTAGATTCAGCAGTGAACACAGAAGTCCCCTTGCGGAGCTGGGTGTTGGGGACTCGGTAGAGCTGTGGGAACTGAGACAGAGGTTGGTGTTGAAATGATGAAAAGAACTGGGCAAGGGGACAGTGGCTGCATTAGAGCTGAGGTCTGAGGGAAAGAAGGCGTATCCAGGAAGGGATCTTGAGAAGAGTGTTGCCGATAGAAGGAACAGACAGTGTGAGGCCTTCAGGGACAGTTCTAGGTGAGTCTGAGGTGCTGTGAGTGGCATGCAGGACACAGGGGTGGCAACATAGGTAAGAAAGCTGGGAGGGATGCTAGGGCCAGGGCCTCAAGTCCTAACTGCTTTGAAAATACAATTTTGGAGAAATGAGCACTTGCCTGGAAATGGTGATCGCAGCACCCCCTTCAGATGAAGGGCAAGCGCTTCCAGCTCAGCCTCGGTCAGTGAAACAGAAGGGATGCCGTCAGCAGAGCACTATGTTTCTGAATTGTGGCTTGTTTGCTGTTGATTCCTTTGTATGTGTGTGATGGAGACTAAACCCAGGGGCTTGTGGCTGCTAAGCATGTGCTGTGTCCCTGAGCCAGCCCAACTATAGGAATTTTTTTTTCCATAATGGGGTACATGATCCTTTGACAGGAATGAAACACACATTTTCCTAGAATTCGAGAAAAGCTTCTTTGCTGAAGGCTGATTGGACTTCCACCTCAAACTGTAAGTGAGGTGTCTGGTTAGCGCTTCTACCTTCACCATTCACCAAAAGAGCAGTCTGACCCAGACCCCTCCTTCCTGTGCATACACATGCGTGCCTGGGACAGGTCTCCAAATGACCCTTCAGAAGTGCCATGGTGTGTGATAGATGCTATGGTGTGTGAGAGAGGAGGGATCCCAAGAGCTGCAGGGGAAAGGGATGACAAAGGACCTGAGGGTACACCAGCGTAACCCCAGGGCATTTTCATAGACTATCCGAATAAATGATAGTCTTTAGATATAGTAATGTAGACTTTAGGATATGAACAACCCTTTGTTTATCCCCTACCTGGAAACATCTTCTCCATTATATTAGATAGCACAATGTTCTTTTTGTTATCTTCTCTCTTTTTATTTTCTAGTGTTTGTTCTTTAGCTAGGAAGCATTTACAGACATGATCTGAGCAGAGGTTTCCTTCTTAGGGATGGTGCCCTTTTTAGGAGGAGATGTCACAGAACATGGAAGGAGTGGAGACAGCAAGGCCTTGCCCTTCTTTGCTGTTGACTGGGGGTGAAACATGGGGTTTATGGGGGTGGGGAGGCATAATATGTAGCAAGTGGAGCTGGCAGAGACGGGGATAGGGTGGTGGAATGAGAAATCAAAAATTCAGAACCCTCTGAAAACATTACAGACCATTATGGGAATTGAAATTAGAAACATTGTATGCATTTTTAATATTTCTGGTAGGAAAAAGACTGTAGCCATGTTAATGTTTGATGCATGGACCGTAACTGAGGGCTGAGCAGCTCTCGCTGGCCCTATTTTCCCAGTCTTCTTTAGAAGAAGTTGAGTTCTATTTTGGGCCTGTCTTTGGGAAGTGGGTGCTACCAGGAGTGAGAGAGCCCTGAAGTCAGAGATGCCTTTCTGTCTTTTGTGAAGAAGTCCGTCAGGGAAACATTGTGCTCTGGGCCAGAGGTGTGGCCCAGTGTATCTGCAGCACAGTCCACTGCTAGGACTGGGGAGAAGGTCCACTCACTGTCGTTTGGCCCCTCTCTCTTTCATATGTTACGGTAAACGTCCAATGATTGCTTGCAGTTTTGTGTTTGGAGATTGTCTCGTAACCAGATTTTTAAAGAACAAACTGGATCTTTGCTAGGAACAGAAAGGGAACTGTACTGTATGAATTTTAAAGTTTTTACTTTTCCTGTTCCCGTTAAACATCATCTGAACAGTGGTACAACTAGAACATGAGTATGCTCCTGCAGTCATGTATTCCTGTGTCCCTAGGTAGATTTGGCTAGACAGGGCATGCCACAGAGGGAAAAACTGGACAGAGTCATTTGTCACTAATATTGCCTGTAATTACCAATACAACACAAACCAAAATGTTTCGAGTCAACTTCATTGTTGTTTTGAAACTATGAAA
This sequence comes from Ellobius talpinus, assembly GCA_001685095.1. Taxonomy (NCBI): domain Eukaryota; kingdom Metazoa; phylum Chordata; class Mammalia; order Rodentia; family Cricetidae; genus Ellobius; species Ellobius talpinus. Next base: position 444 of record LOJH01028542.1, on the reverse strand, counting down.
ACCATTGCTATCCAGTATAATTTCCAATGTTGAACATCTTCTAAACCTCTACTGTCCAGGGCATTAGTTCCTAGCAAGACTGTGGGGCTCAGTTTGAATTTAAATAGCCACCTGGGGCTAGTGGCTACCATATTGGCTAGTGTTGGGCTGGATAAGCAGCTTGTTTTTGCTGCCTGTGGACTGCCGTTGCCCATTGCTTACTATGTGTGGCACAATGGTGAATGTATACAAGTGTTGTGTAGATGTTGTATGCCAATGGTATATGAGAAATTCAAAAACTGACCAGAATGGCCATCCCTTGCACTGCAAAGTCAGGGGAATTTTAATTGATAAGCATTAAAGAAACTTAAGATTCTACTGAGTCACAGTAGCCATGTTTCAGGAGCTCCATTGCTACATATGTCTAGTGGCTCTCATGTTAGTAGCCATGTTTCAAGTGTTTTG
>LOJH01028541.1:4686-17709 GCA_001685095.1 Ellobius talpinus | reverse complement strand
TATGGTGATATGCAAGATATTCATCAGTGTGGCTATAGGATGTGGCCAGTTGAGACACCCTCTTGAGCATTGATTCTTTTCAAAATATTCAGAAGTGATCACTGCCAGTTGATATACCAACTTTGATTAACTTTAGCTTTTTTAATTGCATCATTAGTTATAATCTTATAGCTCCAAAATTACAGTTTATGTGATTCCAAATTGCAAGTTTATAAAAAAGTAACAGAGAGAATCTCTGAGGTTGTTTCTCAATAAAATGATGCAGTTTGACTTCCTTAATTAAGTTAACAATGATGAGAAAACATTTTAGAATGGACACAATACTCCAAGCATTAGTTCAGGCTATTCCAAACCCTTAAGGAAAATGTAAACATTCTATTTAGGTAAAATTGCCATTAAATGTTTGTTGAGATTTCTGCTTCCTCAAAATGGGTTATATATGAAGCTACTATTAAAGAAGTAATTCATACAGGTTTACAACACAATTACATGATCCTCTATGAAATAGTAGAATGGTGGATAGTTGGACTCAAATTTTTGTTAATTCATTTAGTCATTTTTTTTCATGACTTCCTAATACCAGCTTCTTAAATCTGTAGATTGACTTCCCACTGGACTAGTGACATGCTCCATAGAGAAGAAATGGTGAATTACCACAAAATGAAACTTGCAGATTAGGAGATGATGCTCAGTTTTTTTTGTTCACTTAGCACAGTGAATGTTAATAAAATGGTATTTACTTATCTTTTTACATTACAAAAGAAGGTCTCTATTAAATTCTTCATATTTTTAAAGCATCAATAAGGTTTGCATCCAGGCTATTGTGTTTTCTATTTCCATTTAGCAAAATTTTAGAAATAGAATGTTCAAAACTCAGATTAGAAGACAGCTATTTGAACCATCATAGTGAAATTTTTCTGTGTTTTTGCAGACAAAAGCATGTCTCTCATCATGTAGCCTGCTGTAAAACATGTAACTTCATACCATTTTCACAAAGAAAAATAGTAAATGAAAGTCATCCTAAATTTTGACAAGCATTCTTCCAGAAATATTAAGAAAAAAAGACATGTTCCAAACTAATTCATTAAAATGTAATACATTTAGCTGAACTGTAGCATTATCAGTAACAAAACTGAGTTTCATTTACACTTTTCCTTGTGGAAACTGTAGGAAGTTACATGATTTTACTGCAAGCATTCCAATTATATATATATTTTGAAAATGAAACATCACCTCTTTTTCTTCTGACTCTGTATCTTCCTTTCCATCTCTACCTCTTTATGAAGATAATAATATGTATATATTCGATTTATAATTTTAAATAAAAGAATAATATTAATATCACATTTTACATTTCAGTGGATTAAGCAGTGTTGTACATACCATAAAGGCAGTTCATATAATTCTCAAAACTGAAGCATTTGTAGATGTAGTTTATTTGGTAGAGAAGTTGCCTAGCATACACAAAGTTCTGAATTTAATTTCCATGCTGCATAAACTGAGCATGGTAAAACATGTCAGTAATCCCAATGCTCTGCCGGCGCTTCTGCAGGATCATTGAAAGTTCAAGGTTATTCTCAGCTCCCTAGGAATAGTTAGAGCAACCTGGGCTAAATGAAATTCTGTCTTGAACACCACACAGGCACACGCACGCACGCACGCACACACACACACACACACACACACACACACTCACACACACACACACACCCTGGGCAGGCAACATTAATTAGGTACAGTGTGTTAATAAAAAGGGCCATGAGGTTTGGAGGAGAAAACTTACAGGGAAGGGGCCAGGAAGAAGTTAGAGAATGGGTTAATATTATAAAGATACATTTCATAGATTTATGAAACTTGCAAGGAATAAAATATATTAAAAAGTTCAAACACAAATATTTAAAAGTAGTGATTAATTAACTGAAGGTCTAGGCAATGATTAAACTGTGATATACTACTGCCATGCCATGATGTATCTGATGTTATATTTAGGTTTCAAATTAATGAGGATGATTTAGATATTGTGTACTGTTTCTAATAGTAGATGTTATTAAGAATTTTTAGTGAGAGTTGCTTCTGACTGAAAACAGTATTTGAATAAGCAGTTTATGAAAATGAGAATCTTTACATGAATTGTCTTAAGGCAATTTATTATGAAGGTCTGCATGAAATAGAAATTTAGAAAAAAGAAATTCTGTTACTTCTCTATTTTGAATCGAGGATATTTGTCTTCTTAGTCTCTAATCTCTTTGAATGAAATCAGAACCATGATCAACTTTCCTGGTTCTCTACACTTGAACTAGAAGTATTCCATAGGTGGTGCTGAGTCCTCAGCTTGCAAATTCCAGAGCCGGAGGCTTCATAGCATTTACTCTCTTATGAGTCAGTTCTTTAGTTGAGAATGTCTGTGTATCTTTTTAATATGGTAACATGATACTGTCATTTACAAATGTACTGGTATATATTCATATCTATCCTCAGATGCATGCAGCCAGTGGGATTGCAGGTTGGATATTCTTGGTTTACTTATTTGCATTATGTAAATGTTTATATGCATAAATATGTACATATGTGTATATAGTGAGATGTATACAAGAACTAGTGCATCTGTTATATCACTCAAGAAAATCCAGACTGATACATATATTAAATTTTAGATTGTATTGGAAATAATGTCTACCAAAATTAACTTTTAAATATTTCATATTTTCTACTGGATATTTTATTGATTTTGATTTTAACATTACATGTAACAGTCAATATTAACTCAATTATTGCTAGTTAGTTTCATGTTAGTTATTTTAGTTTTTAAAATACCTTCTCTTCTCTACTATTGAACAAAAGCAATGCCAAGGGTTGTCTAGCATCTTCAAATGAACTGATTCATCATATCATTACCCAGTCCTCTTTCATCTGTCTTCTATTGTTGGAACAGAGTATCATGATAACAGATCACCAGACCCATAACTTCTATTGTGAAAAATCTAAGAAAGATGCTCACACTTCCACAAACAGCAATGGTGAATTTCCATTGTACTGGGATTTCTCTATTGGCTCTACTCATCAGTATACCAACCATTTAGAAAGACTTAATTGCGGAGATGTTTTTATCACAGTTGATACAACAAAGGGTACTGATGAACAGAATAACAGAAACTCCTATAATCATGGTAAAATCCTGATTAACAATTTCTTTAGATTTTTAATCACATTATAGGATTTGATATGTATTAAAATACAGAAAAAATATTCTTCAGTCATAAGTATACTTATTTCACTGAATTTTAAATTCCCATCTATGAATTCCTGAAGAGTTGGGTAAAACTCAATATCATAGTGAGATTTTATGTTTCCTTAAATGATTTACAATTCTAAAGTTGCCTGCTTGGGTAAGATTTTAGACATTTGTGAAAATGCTTTAATATTACATCAATCAAATATAATGCACATTTGAATAGATTTTTTTATTAATTAAAAACTTGAGAACTATTTCCAAAATGAAGTTAAAAAAATCAACCACGGAAACATTCAGTCATTTTGTCGTGATAAATTGGCTGTATTGATTTGAAAACAGAGTTGAATATAGTTAACAGCTTATTTTAAATTATTTGCTCAATCTGTTTGGTATAATTTCCGATTTACTTTTAAGAAACCAAAGGGGAGCAGTTGAGTAGCTTTTACACACATTAGTCTTTTAGAAATTCATCAGTGTTAATTGTTTCTATTTAAAACTTCTTACTCAGGCTATTACACTAATTACTAGGTGTGGAATTTTCTACAGAAGCATTTACCTTTCATTTAATAAAATTTTCTCAAAATCTTCTGGTACCTCAATGAGTATTTCAATACTTTTTGTAAATCATGCAAATTATTATATAAATTGTTGTTATAGCAACAATACCAGATGAAAAATATGCATAAGCTCATAAAGTTGATATCTTTAAGTGAACAGAGACAACATGGTATATTGAAGTGAGACTCCTTTTTAAATTTTTAACACTTTACCCAATTGCAGTATATTATTTTCCCTAGCCACACATGTGTTCATGTCACTAAGTGACCCTACACTAGCCATATCCTAATAGACTTCTAGATTTTTATCTTGACATGGAGATATTTTAAGATCCATCTCCCGCATTTGCTTTGCAATGTAAATCTTGGTTACTAAAGGAACCTTGCAAAGTATAAATTTACAAAACTCTAGATGCCAAATGAGAGAAAATAAATATAAACATGACCCCCATAAACAGTTGATTAACTTGGACTGTGATTGGTTTTGCCATTTTAAAGTCTAATTTCTAGTTGAAGAGTTACCACACAATATTTTTTAGTTCATTTAGGTATACTATATTACCTTGACAAGAAAACATATTCCAAGTACTGAAAATGATGGCATTTGATAAATTTTCTTACTGAATGTTTTAATACTTGGATTATTTTTCTGTCCCCTCCCATATAAAGTCTGGAGAAGGTGGTTTATATTTGAGAAGATGGAGATGCAGAATTCTTGAGGTTTCATGGCAAATAATTCTAGCAGAATTGATGAGCTAAAGGTTCAGTGAAAGACTGTTTCACACAATTAGCTAGGGAGTGATAAGGGAAGACATCCTACACCAACCTGTGGCTTCCATATGTCCACACTCACATCAAAGTATATGCAAATATGTGTGTAAGACTCACAGATACACATATATGCCCATACATAAGTGAATAATTCAGAGTCAACATTTGAGCAAATGTTAATTAAAGACTTAAAAAGTATGAAGATAGCTGTGTTTAAAGATTTAATCATGCAGAATGAGGACAGTTTAAAAATTAATAACCCAAGATAGTGATGAAGACCTCCAATCCTATCTATTTAGGAAGCCAAAATAGTAAGATCATAGACTTGTGAGTCATATTGAGTTCAGACCAGGCTGCACAGCTTAGTGTAACCCTACTTCAAAATCAAAATATAAACCTAAAAAGTAATAATAGTAGGGTGGGTGTAGTGGAAAGTGCTTCCTAGTGCATGAAGTCTGGGGTTACATTTTAGGGCTAAAATTTAAAGGAAAAAATACTATTATTCTCAGCACTACACAGTAATCCTTACTTCCCTGAGACCATTAATCAGCACTTTTGATTTTCTGTTTCTGGATTCATGTCCCATTTGCCAACCCTGGAATTCTTTCTGTGCTCTGTCTGATACTCACAGCCATGAGATATGCCTGAAACTCACTATCAGACATTCCTCTTATTTTCAATATTAAAATGCCTATTACAATGAGAATATCTTTTAGTGAAAATTCTTTTTGCCATATTTCTCTCAAATTAATTCATATACAATATTTTTTTCTTCTCACATTAAAGATACTTTAAAAATTTGTATATGAAAAATTGGCTACTAAGTTCTTTCCTGTTAATGACTCCAAAACTATTTCAACAAGAATCTCATGGACGAATCCTCGGAATTTTATGGTTAGCCGTTCTACTTATGTACATTTTTTACCTGAGTTTATCATTTGAGAATGCATGTCTTATTTACTGTCTGGATTTTGTGAAATATTGCTGGTAAACATTTTTCAGAAAATATTTTTGGATAATTTAATCTCATTTTTTTCTAATTTTAAAAGTTTGACACATCCAATATTTTAAATTTGGAGCACTCATATATTTTTGTCATTACCAGACAGTGATAGCACTTTTTCTCATTGGTATATTGTACCCAGTTTGTGAAATCAAGACATATGCATATGTGTGTGTCTATACCTAAATATAGGTTCTTTAAAAAATGTCCATGCTGAGATCAAGCCTCAGTCTTTTGTCACGCTACGTCAGCTGTCTTCCACTTAACTACATCTATTCTGTGCAAAGGAAGTTTCAAAGTTTCAGGCTTTACTCATAACTAACGCAGGCAAATTACTATTGTTACTAAGCTACAAGTCCATCCTCACTCTCACTTATGCTAAAGTCTCATTAATTTTTCAGTTTTCACCTTGGCCATATGTATCATTAGGCAACTGGCACAGGCTTCAAGGCACTGGAATGTAACCAATTCTGAACATTTGCATGGTCTGTTCTTAAAACCAATGCCAATCTTTTCTAAGCCATGCTTACCATTCCCCTGGTTAATTACTATACATTTTCAACTATGTCTCAAGTTCCTTGATTTGCTGGCCTATTTTATTCTTAGAATGGCAGCCAGCACCACCAAAACTCAGCTACTTCCTCAGTTGGAACAGAACTTGTTATTCTCCTGCCTCAGCCCCCAAAGTGACATCCCGACACCTGTCACATGTTCCAAATTTTATTAATTCTACTTGCTTCATTTTTAATTTTTTTATCTCTTGAAATATATTTTATATATGTGGCATTGGAAACAACTTGAAATGGATTGTGACCAGCTTTCATAACCTTGCTACATACAGCTGTCTTTCATAATCAATATCACCTAGTACATACACAGGAAAATCTGCCTTGTGGAATTCTTGAAAGGAATTTTACTTCACACTTTAATTATTTCAAAATATTTCTAATATAAAAATTTCATGATTTTATGAAAAAAAAGAATCAGTTTGACACAGGTAAGAATAAGTGTCTAGGCACACTGTTTCTGTTTCCCGGCAGTTGTTCCCAAAAACTACACAGAGGCATACTATTACTTATAAATTCTTGACTGATAACCTAGTCTGTGTCCAGTCAGCTGTTGCAACTTAGATTCACCTATCTCTATCAATCTATGTGCTGCCCTGAGATCTACCTGATCTATGAACTTCCCATGTTGCTTCTTTCACTTATGACTCATGACTCCTCAGACTCCACCGTACTTCTCCCTAGCATTCTCTTTGCCCCCAAAATCCTGCCTAGGTCAGTCAGCATTTTATTAACAATGAGAGAAATGCATTTTTAGATTATACAGAAGTATTATTACACAGCAGTGAAAAGGATTGCATTTCTTGTATCTGAAAAACACTGTAATAGGATCATTTACTTTATTTTTATTAATTTTTATTGTCATCTACATTTTTCTCTGCTCCCCTCCTTGCCTTCCACCTCCCCCCTTAAACCCTCCCCTAAGATCTCCATGCAGACAGAAACACTTACTTTAAAGCAATATCTTGCATTTAATACAATTGTATTAGGTTTGATACAATCCAAAATCTGCAGAACAAATTTTTCTGTAATGTGGCTGCTGTACAATCTATGTTTCATAGAGCCATGTTTGAAACCTACAGATAGCCACTTCTAGCAAAAGTAGGTCAAAATCTACTTCAAATTCTGTCCAGTTTCACATTGAGAAAATAATCTTAAAATATAAAAAAATAATAAAATAGATGAGATTGTGTCACTAAAAATTGAAGCATAAACCATTCCTGAGAGTGTGCACCTCTAACAGCCAGCTGTGTAAGAGGTGGGTGTGGGAAAAATCTCAAGTCCAGTAGTGCCTGGTCTCTCATAGAGATGATGCCCAAAATGTAAAATATAAGTCCTGAGGATATATCTCAATTGCAGAGAAATTGCCAAATACATGTGAAATAAAGGACCTAATCCACAGTACTACAATAAAGTGAAACAGGAATATGTCATAAATTGAGTTGAATTGAACTGATCTTTAATCTTGAGTTTTAGCAAAGTGTAATATATAATCACAGAAATGCAAAGGAAATCTTTATATTTTGTCACATGTAAATGTTATTGTTTGTTATATGATTAGAAAAAAGTAAAGCATAATTCATAGTACTTATAGAAAATCGAGTGGGGAAAAAGACAAAAATGTAGTATCTATCTTATTTTCAAGAAATCTGTGACTCTTGATTCCTGCATTTTATCAATTTGAAAGTAGCTATTATCTGAGTGAGCAAAAGGCTAATTTGATCATTTGGATATGAATGTTGCCATGGTGAAAACTATTTCAGTATTGACACATTATTATTCCAGTTTTCTGCTCAAAATTAAACGTATGCCAAGCATTTTACATAATGTAAATCTATTTCCTTTTTCTAGTAGATGCCTATATTGCATCTGCTCTCATAACTAAAGAGCAAATCTGAAAATATCCTATGTTAATGACTCTTATCATTTCTTCATTCTATGTCAGGTTTGGGGACATTGGACAATGTAATTATTTTTAGCTGAAACTTTGAATAACAACCTCAATTTCATCTAATTTTTATGTGTTGTCATAGAACAATACTTTATATTGAACAACATCAATTTCTTATTGACAGGATGTAAAGAAAGAAAAACTTCTAACATCCACTACTGAATCAAAGAATACATTATACTTAAATAATGCTGGTAATTTTTCCCTTTTTGTTTTACTTTGTTTCCCCATTAAGCCCGAAGAGACAAACATGTGGTAGGAAAAATAAATTGAAATTTGTTATAGTTGCAAAATATTTCTGAAGACATGCCTACTTCATTGCAGTTATTTTGTACTGTACTCATAGGCCAATCTGCTTCATGGAAAATTATCTTAAGTGAAATGCTGACTTTTGCTCAACACAGTATGAGTAGGAAATCATTGCCTAACCTTCAGGGATTATTGGGTAATTATTGGTAGTATCTACCTCATTTTAATAAGAATATTTCAAATATTTTTATAAAATAATCCCCGGGGTTTTCTATGTGTGGTATATTAAGCACCCAATATCCTGAAAATCACCACTCCCCCCAAATCTTCAAGTAATTTAATATCAAGCCCAAGCAAGGCATCCCACCATATAGAATGGGCTTCAAAAAGCCATCTCATGCACTAGGAATAGATGCACTAAGGATAAATTCTAGTCCCACTGTCAGGGATCCCAGAAACAAACTAGACTACAAAACTGGTGCCCACATTGAGAGGGCCTGCTATGATACCATGCAGGATCCACAGGTCTTGAGTCCTTGAGCTCCCACAACTTTGCAAGCTGAGGTCAACTGTCTTTTTGGGTTTCCCATCATGATCTTGCCCCCCTCCCTTGTTCATATAATTCATCCTTTTTCTCTTCAGCTGGACTACCATAGCTAAGCCTGATGCTTAGTTGTGAATATCTGCATCAGATTCCATCAATTACTGGATGAAAGCTCTGTGAAGACAGGGTAGTCACCAATCTGGTTACAGAAGAAGGCCACTTTAGGCATTCCCTCCACTAATGCCAGGAGTCTTAGCTGCCGTCATTCTTGTGGATTCCTGAGAATTTCCCTAGCGCCAGGTTTCTCTCTAACCCCATAATGGCTCCTTCTATCGAGATCTCTCTTTCTGTACTCTTCCACCCTCTTCCTCCCCAATTTCAAAATGATCCTCAGACAAAGGATTGTTTTTTGAGCAGCTCCTGAAAAAAATCTGTGATTACTCATTAAACCAGAACATAAAATTAAAAAAGAGAAAAGATATTAGCCATGATTATTAAACATGATCTTTTGGATCATTTATCTCCTTCTAAATTATGATCTATTACATTGTTATCGGTAGTATATATTATCTTTAATCCATCATTAAAACATAAAATGTAAAAATCTCTTATTATGTATATTAATTTAAACAAAATTAAATTTATTTGTAACATATGCAATAATTCTTAATAAATATAAATTAACTTAGTACCATATGTATTGTGAGTAAAACAAAAATGAATATTTACTTTCAAAATAGCATTTAGATTTTTTTATTTTTTAATATCCTGGTTTCTGACTTAATTTGTTGTATTTATTAATCCAAGTAAAGTCATAAACATGCAATAGTCATCAAGAAAGTTTATATATATATTATATTTATATATTTAGTGTGTATTAAGTTAGAACACAAAACATCATTTTGAATGTTTGGCCAGAGTAGTCCAATTGACTCCCAAAGTGACAGAGATTGTCAATGTAGTTCTTGATTACCTCTCAGTGGTTGGTAGTGGGCTACTGTTGAAGACAACACTCACTTAGGACACAAGACTCAAATGATTCAAGCTGTATCAGACCTGAAAACCTCTTTCCAGCAGATGAGCTTCTATTGTTCCAGAAAAGATTAAGCAAGCCATCAAAGGAGGAAAGAAATTAAATAATCCTACTTATCTCCAACAAGTCTGAACAACAATTGCCAACACAACAAGCTATACATACAGGTGTGTTATATGGCATTCAATTGTTGGTGGCAACCAACAATTCTCTAATTGTGATGATGGCCAGTCAACAATTGAGAATTCACAACATATGTCACATCTACACCTGGAGGAAGAGGTCCCTGTCTGATGTACCAAATGGACTGCCCTGCTCTCTCTGCCCTAGCTCTTAGGGTTACATCCTGTGTCCCACCCCACCAGTAGACCAGGCAACAGCATCCTTCCTGGACACCCCCACCATCCACAGCCATATCAATGACCTCTGGAGCCAGAGACCTCACCTGCAATGATTGGAAGAAGAGATGGATAGATGGCAGTGTAAGATTACATTCATAACATGAAGAGCAATATGGTAGCACTGGGATCTAGTGCTTCTACAACAGCAAGACCTGAACATGCCAACAAAGAAGATGCAGAAGAAAACAACCTTAAAAATACCTTTATGAAGTTGATACAGGCTCTTAATCAGAAAATGAAAAATCCATTAAAGAAATTGAGAAAAAGACAAAGAGAATAATGGAAGAAATCAATAAATTTCTTTAAAAAATCAAGAAAAAAATCAAACAAATAAAGGAAAGAGCTCAAAACTTGAAAGATGAAATAAAGGCAAAAAAGAAACACAAACCAAGGAAATTCTGGAAATGGAAAACCTGGTTAAATGAACAGGAACTACAGTTGCAAGCATAACCAACAGAATGCTAGATATGGAAGACAGAATCTCAGGTATTCATGCCATGACAGAGGAAGTAGGTTCATCAGTCAAAGAAAATGTTAAATACAACAAATTCATGACACAAAACAACCAGGAAATCTGGGAAGCCATAAAAAGTCTGAACCTAAGAATAATAGGGAGAAAAGAAAAAATTCCAGAACAAATGTGCCAAAAGCTTTCCCAACCTTAAAAAAGAATCTGCCTCTAAAGGTACAAGAGGCTTACAGAACATCAAGTAGACTGGAGCAAAAAAATAGCCCTTGACCATATAATAATCAGAACAATAAATATACAGAATAAAGAATGAATACTAAGAGCTTCAAAGGAAAAGGACCAAGTATATATAAATACAGACTTATCAGAAATACACAAATATTCCCCATGGAAACTATGAAAGCTAGAAGGCCCCAGACAGATGTGCTGCAGACATTAAGGGACCACTGATGCCACCCCAAACTACTATATCTAGCAAAACTCTTAATTACCATAAAGAGGGAAAGCAAGATATTCCATAGTAAAACCATTTTAAACAATACCTATCTAAAGAAATCCAGCCCCACAGAAAGTACTAGAAGGAAAATTCTAACCCAAGGAAGTTAACACCCCCAAAACACAGGCAATAGATAACCTCACACTAGCAATACCCAAAGAAGGGAAACATAAAAACACTACCACCACCACCACCACTACTAAAACAAAAAATAACAGGAATTAATAATCAATCGTCACTAATATCTCTTAATATCAATGGACTCAATTCACCTCTAAAAAGACATAGGCTATCAGAATGGGTATGGAAACAGAACCCATCATTCTGCTGTATACAAGAAACATTCCTCAACCTCATAGACAGATATTACCTCCACCTAAAGGGTTAGAAAAAGATTTTTCAATGAAATAAACCTACAAAACCAGTTGGTGTAGCTATCCTAATATCTAAAATAATGACTTCAAACTAAAAATAATCAAAAAAGATGGAGGAGGATGTTACATATTCATCACAGGTAAAAATCATCAAGATGAAGTCTCAATTCTGTATGCCTATACCCCAAACACAAGAGTACCCACATTTGTAAAAGAAACATTACTAAAGCTGAAACCACACATTAAACCTCACACACTAATAGTGGATGACTTCCACACCCCACTTTCACCACTGGACAGGACTACCAGACAGACATTTAACAGAGAAAGACTGAAACTAATAGATGTTATGACTCAAATGGACTTAACAGCTACCTATATAATATTCCACCCAAACAGAAAAGAATACACCTTCTTCTCAGGACTTCATGGAACCTTCTCTAAAACTGACCACATACTTGGTAACAAAAGAAACAAAAACATTAAGTGGAAATCTTATGATTCTCAAATAATCATGGCACTTTTAGACAACATTCATTTTAAATTTTAGTCATAAACTAAATGACTCAATACTTTAAGTTTCATAGAGAAGTTAAACACCTTGTATAATAAATTATTTTCAGTACATCTTGAATTAATTCATACTAATATTGGATTTTTCAATGAATTATTTTCATCATCATTTAAATACCATTCAGGAAATTTATATCATTTATGAAAATATTTAACTTATTTTCCCTATGTGATATTTGTGACAGATTTCAACAAAACTTCCAGATGTTTTGGTTACACGATGCTAACAGGCTATGGATCATTTATCCTGAGACTGACTTGTGATTTAAAGTTGTCTGTCTAGTTGGGAATAGGTGTAACCAAAGTCTCATCCTTTCCTCTAGTTGTTCTTATTAGGCATCTTTCTTGACTTAATAAATGGTTTAGTGCTTCTGCAACTGCAAAGCCTCTCCATTTGTCACTTGGTTAACTTCCAGTCCTCTTGAACCCTTCTGCTGATAACATTAATTTCAAATTCAGTTAGCAGATTTCATTTTTTTCAGTGGCCAAATCCAATCTGTGACATGTTGTTTATTTAATCTACCTGTCAACATGGAATGCTCAGTGATAAATCACTGGTCCATTTCTAGTCTATGTGTTGTCATATCATATTCCTGTTTGTTGGATTGGAAGCACCAGTTCATGGGGTTCTCCAATTTCATAGGTGTGTAATATAGCTTTGGGGGCAGTGGTACCCTGGACATGAACTGACTTGTATGTATTAAGGAGAAAAAACTGCATTTCCTGATTCTGATGTTTTCATTGTCACAGTAGCTTTAGTGGTTCATGACAATTGTACCCTAATACTCATTCCATTTTCTAGCC
>LOJH01028540.1:0-11576 GCA_001685095.1 Ellobius talpinus | reverse complement strand
CTGGAACTCACTCTGTAGACCAGGCTGGTCTCAAACTCACAGAGATCTGCCTGTGTCTGCCTCCTGAATACTGGGATTAAAGGCGTGCGCCACCACCGCCAGGCTGCTTACTCACTTTTTCTATAACTCAGGACAATCTGTCCAGGGATGGCACCACTCACAGTGGGCTGGGTTCTCCCACATTAATCATTAACCAAGAAAATGCCTCACAGACTTCCTACAGACAATCTGACAGAGGCATTTTCTCAGTAGAGGCTCCTGATCTCAGATGAGTGACTTGTGTTAGGCTGACAGCACAGACATCCTTGACTACACGTTGAATTGGAGGCTAGCCTGGGCTACATGAGACTCTGTCCAGAGAGAAAACAAAAACATTTACTAGCGATGAAGCACCCGCAGAGTACCCAGGAGGGTGTGGAATGCCTGTCTGGGTGGGAGGGGCCTCTAGGGAAGGTCACCAAGATTCCACTTAATGCTGAAAGATTAAGAGCTTTGATGAGGAGGGACGAAGACTTGAAGGCATTGGAGATGCTGGGGGACCCAGAAAATGTCACAGCAGTGTCATGGGAAGCCTCAGGGGTTGAGTTTGAGGAGGGTCACCTTGGTGGATGGGAACCTGAGCCCCTCAAGAGGCAGTGGCAGTGGTAGCCATGGCAGGTAAGGCAGACAGAAGCACAGGGCCAGTGATGGAGGGGAGAGAATGTCTAGGGAGACTTTCTCTCCCTAGGGAGACTTTCATTCATTTATCCATTCACACACTTTGTGAGGGCAGCCAAAGCTCTGTATCAAGCTGTGTGCTCAGCGATGACCAGGTGGGGGAGACAAGACAGTGCAGGGAACCATGGGTCCATGCTGGACACACCAGGGAAGGCTTCCAGGAGGAGGCAGGGAGGAGCAGATCCCAATGTGAGTTAGAGATGTCAGGAGAGGTAAGGTTGAGGAGGAATTAAGCAGGGTTCTTGTTGGGTGTGGTGAAAGCTTCCTTCTGTGCTGAGGGAGAGGCCGGGGCTTTTTGTGAGTGAATGGTACCTCTGGAGGCTGGAGACCAAAATGGTCAGTCCCCATTGGGAGGCGAAGCCAAGGGCAGCAGGAGGCAATGGCAAGGGTGGGGGAGCTGTGGGTTGGGAACTGGGTGCCCCAGTGCGAGCAGTTTCCAGTCCCATCCCAGGGCACAGGCAAGACACTGAGGCTTAGACCAAGAATACCTTGCATCGGCTCCTCCCAGTGGTGAGGATGGGGATCAGGATTGGGGGGCTGGTTGACACAAGTTGGGCACTGCCCAGGGTAGCTATGGGGGATACATAGGGGAGTGAGAACTGATGCGCATGAGCCAATGAAGAGAGAGCGTCTCTCTGGGGTGGGTGCATACTGTAGGATGGGGCCGGAGATCTGTCAGTAAAGAACTGCATGGTGTCTCAGCTGCGCACCCCCTCCCCCATCGTCAGCTGTGTGGCTTGGAGCAGGTTACTTTGGAGTGTCATGTTCCTTATCTCTAAAGTGGAAACAAAGCTGCCTGCCCCTCCTGTGGTGGTGCATGCCTGCAGTCCTGCCCTTGGGAGGCTGAGGCAGGAGGATTGAGAGTTAGAGGCCAGCCTGAGCTGTATAGCAGAGCCTCTGAGGCTAAAGAGGGGGCTAGATGGGGTAGTGCACACCTTTAATCCCAGTATTTGGGGGTGGGTAGAGGCAGGCAGACAGATCTCTGCGAGTCTAAGGTTAGCCCTGGTTCATAATGACAGGGATACATAGTGAGACCCCAGCTCACAAATAAATAACCAAGGAGGGAGAATAAAAAATTAACCAGGGGTGGGGGTTCAGAGAGAGACAGAGACGAGAAGAAAACCAAAAACTGTGCCTGTCTGAAAGGCTCTCATAAAACAATGTGCGGCAAGAGCTTAGGGTGTGCCTGGCTTCTAGTACATTTTTGCCTTTTGGGGAGATGGACTAGTGGTAGGTAGGCAGGCAGTGAGGGCAAGGGCAGGCCTGGAAGAGCTGACTCTGAGGACATAGTGTGGGAGAGACTGGGGGTAGAGAGAATTGGGACAATTTCCTGACTGGAACAGTTCTGGGCGCTGCCTGGATGTGGCACGGAAGGAGCTGGCTAGCAGAGCAGACAGGAAAGGGGTCCTGAGCTGGGCAGTGGTGGCACATACCTTTACTCCCAGCACTTGGGAGGCAGAGGCAGGTGGATCTCTGTGAGTTTGANGGCCAGCCTGGTCTACAAGAGCTAGTTCCAGGACAGCTAGGGCTACACAGAGAACAGAGAAACCCTGTCATGAAAAACCAAAAAAAAAAGGGATCCTGAGGCTTTCAGGTGGGCATGGAGGCCTCTCAGACTGGGCAGAGGGGCACTTGGTGGGGCTATAGCCAGAACAGGGAGTGGGCAGGGCCCTGGTCTCCACTGGTCTCCACTTCATCTGCACTATAATTCTCTTATCTCTAGCAGTGCCAGGGCCCTAGTTGCCAGCCAGGCAGCAAGGCTGTATGGGAATTGTAATTTTCTCCTCCTCCTCCTTTTTTTTTTTTCAAGACAGGGTTTCTCTGTGTAGCACTGGCTGTCCTGGAACTCATTCTGTAGGCCAGGCTGGCTTTGAACTCAGAAACCCGCCTGCCTCTGCCTCCCAAGTGCTGGTTACAGGAGTGTGCCGCCACCACCCGCCTGAATTGTGGGTTTTCACCCCAAGGCCATGCCCACATCTGTTGGGAACTGCAGTGCCCAGTGAGGATGTAGAGAGTTGTTGGCTAGGACGATGGCTCAACAGCAGTCTTGGTTTCAGAGGCCGGGTGTGGCCAGGGGCTGGTACACTCACCTTTGTTTAGCTTTATCTTCTAGGGTCCCCAGGAGTCAGAATGGTTTGGCCTCCCTCTCCTCCCTGTTAAATATTTCACATCTTGTTAGATCATTTGCTCTGCTATTCCAGTTGGAATGTTGTGGCCCAACTGCCAAATGCCATAGCCCTGACCCAACCTCTGTGGCCCTGCACTGTGGTTACGCCCGAGACCCCGAGTTCCTGTTCTGACTGCTCTCAGTAGCCAGCCTTCTGTGGTGGAGGGGGTTCTGCAGGCCTATCTCCATTGAGCCCCTGCACATGGCTGGTGTGGCAGCTCGCGGGGCTCCTCAGCCTCCTGAATACATGAGAAACTGGGCTTAAAGAGGTGAAGCCACCTGCATACTGTGCATCTCAGGGGCTGCTTCCACACCCTACCAGAGTTAGGGGCCCATGCCTTTCATATCCATCCTGCAAGGCTACCGCACCCCACTTCCAGGTCTTTTAGACAAGGTCTCACATCGAGCCTAGACCTCATTATGTAGCCCAGGCTGGCCTTAGCTTTGCAGTCATCTTCCTGCCTCAGCTTCCTGAGTGCTGGTGTTACAGATGTGAACCACCATGCCCACCAGATGGGAACACAGAGATCCAAAGGATTAAAGACATTTGCTAGGGTAACAGAGCAAGGCAGAGCAGGAAAACCCCTTCTCAGTCCTGTCTCTAGCTCTCCTCTGTCTCTGGGGGACAGGTATGTTCCCCATTTTCATCCCCACCTGCTGAGCCTGCCCTGCCTGCCCTCAGGAGCTAGAGAAGGCCATGGTACGGGGCCAGGAGCTGGGGGCCCGGCTGGAGCATCTGCAGCGAGAGCTGGAACAGGCAGCCTTGGAGCGCCAGGAGTTCCTTCGAGAACAGGAGAGGCAGCATCAGAGGTGGGCACAGTGGCTGGGGACAGGGAGGGACAGGGAAGTAAGGACTGGGTGTTCAAGGTTTTTCCTGGTAGGTACCAGGGCCTGGAGCAGCGGCTGGAAGCTGAGCTGCAGGCAGCAGCCACCAGTAAGGAGGAGGCATTGATGGAGCTCAAGGCCCGATCTCTGAAGCTGGAGGAGGAGCTGATTCAGGTAAGGTTGTCCTGGGAACTGAGGTGCCAGCCCCTTGCCCCAACCTGGGAGTGGACAACCAGGGCTGCCAGGACTCAGGTCTTACCTCTGAATTGGTGGCTAGCTGCTCCCTTCATATGCTGGTGGGGCTGTTTCCTCCATTCCTTAAGTGGATGGAGCCTCTTCTTCTTGGGGTGACTGCTCTGCTTTTTCTTGGGCTCCAATACTCCCCTGTGAGTGCAAGGCACCTGTTACCTGTGTCCCTGGACCTTGTCCCTGCAGCTGCGACAGTACCCTGTGGGGCTGGCGACAGAGGTGAGAGCTGAGCCTCTGACTGTGGAGACCCAGAGTGGCCGGCTCATCGAGGTGGAGCGAAGTGTGAGTTGATAGAGCAGGGACTGCCCAGGGGATGGGAGGACTGCCCAGGGGATGGGAGGACTGCCCAGGGGATGGGAGGACTGCCCAGGGGATGGGAGGACTGCTCAGGGGATGGGAGGACTGGCTACTTAGCCACCGACACCCTTTTCTGGCAGAATGCCACACTGGTGGCCGAGAAGGCGGCTCTGCAGGGGCAGCTGCAGCACCTGGAGGGGCAGCTAGGAAGCCTGCAGGGCCGGGCACAGGAGCTCCTGCTACAGAGTCAGCGGGCACAGGAACACAGCAGCCGCCTGGAGGTGGGTGGCAGCCTGGGGCTGTCGTCCTCTCCCCATTTGTGTCATTTTGGGCCCTTTGCTGTACTCTAGCCAGCTGCCCCACCTGTTTCCACAGAACTTGTCCTCTGACCTCAGCCGTCCAGTCTGTCCCCATCTGTCCCATCTCCATTCCCCGTCACTTCACCCTCTCAGCCTTCTCTTCCACCCTAGCCGTTAGCCTTCACTGCCTTCCCTATTCTCAGCCTTCTCTTCCACCCTAGCCATTAGCCTTCACTGCCTTCCCTATTCTCTACCCCTCGGTCCCATCCCTGTGTCGGGCCTCTTGCATGGCCTCGCTTTTCCACGCCACCATGATGCCTCTCTACCGCGTTTAACCTCTTCCTGTTCTTCAGTTGTCCCTCTGCTTCCTCTGTAGCTTGACCTGCCCTCTGCCCTCTGGTCTCAGGTCACGCCCTTATTCCTTCTGGGCGGGGTGCCTACTGCCCTGGTTTTGCCCATTTGCTTCACCCTAGGCTGAAAAGTCTATGATGGAGATGCAGGGCCAGGAGTTGCACAGGAAGTTGGGGGTGCTAGAAGAGGAGGTGCGGGCAGCAAGACGGGCCCAGGAGGAGACTCGTGGGCGGCAGCAGGCTCTGCTTCGAGACCATGAGGCCCTGGCCCAGCTGCAGCGGAGACAAGAGACAGAGCTGGAGGGACTGCTGGGACGGCACCGAGATCTCAAGGCCAATATGCGCGCGCTGGAGCTGGCCCACCGCGAGCTGCAGGGCCGGTGAGACTCCCCAAGTGCCACTTCTCTCCCTGGCATGGCCACTTGCCTGTCTCCCTCATTAGGTCTGACCCAGGGGGTAATTCCATACTTTGCATATCTACCCTATTGCTGGTCTGTTTGGGGTGTGGGCTCCCTGACTTTGAGGCTAGGAACGGTAGCACCTGGCATGCGGTTCTGCTTTTGGGGGCTTTGCTGGGGTGTAGCGCTTATGCTTAGGAGGTGTCAGATTTCCTGATCGCCACAATGCAGTGCCTACTTGCCAGGCCTGAAGTCCCCTGCAGCCCTTTTGGCCTTGTCCATATAGGCATGAGCAGTTGCAGGCCCAGAGGGCCAGTGTGGAAGCACAAGAGGTGGCCTTACTGGCAGAGCGTGAGCGCCTGATGCAGGATGGGCAACGACAGCGGGGCCTAGAGGAGGAGCTGCGGAGACTTCAGAATGAGCACGACAGGTACCAGCTTTGGTTCAGGCCTGTCTCCCACTCCCCAGATCAGCATTCCCGCAGGCGATGTGGGTTGGGGTGGGTTAGTCACTGCCCACTGTGTGTTCTGCTTCACCTCCTCTCCGTGGGTGTGGCCCTCCTGGCTCTTAGCAGTTGTCTTTGCTTCCAAAGAGCTCAGAAGCTACTGGCTGAGGTGTCTCGCGAGCGAGGGGAGCTCCAGGGTGAACGTGGGGAACTGCGGGGCCGCCTGGCGAGGCTGGAACTGGAGCGGGCACAGCTGGAGATGCAGAGCCAGCAGCTGCGTGAGTCCAACCAGCATCTGGACCTGAGCGCCTGTCGGCTGACAACACAGTGCGAGGTGTGACACAGTGTTAGGGCCGCCCAGGGAGGCCAAGGCAGGCAAACCAAGCTGGGACAGTCTTGAGCCAGGTATTCATCCTGGCCTTGCTGCTGCCCGCAGCTGCTGACCCAGCTTCGCAGCGCCCAGGAGGAAGAGAACAGGCAGCTGCTAGCTGAGGTACAGGCCCTGAGCCGGGAGAACCGAGAGCTGCTGGAGCGTAGTCTGGAGAGTCGCGACCACCTGCATCGAGAGCAGCGAGAGTACCTGTGAGCATGCGCAGAATCAGGGCCACGCCCCCTGGCCCTTCAGGGAGCAAACCCCCCACTCCCACCCTGCCCAGGTCCTAGGAAAAGAACCCAGGCATAGGGGAGTTTTACCTGCAAAGTGGTTGTCCTAGGTTACACCTGTTTCTGCCAGGGCTTTGCCAGGATTTCTGTGAACCCATTCTCTCCTCTTCCTACCAGGGACCAGCTTAACGCCTTACGCCGGGAGAAGCAGAAGCTGGTGGAGAAAATCATGGACCAGTACCGCATCCTGGAACCTGGGCCCCTGCCCCGCACCAAGTGAGGCCCCACCTTCTGGAATGGGATCCTGCTAACCTTTGCCCTGTCCTACCCTCTGACCCCCAGTTCCCTAAAAGCCAGGCTGGGATGCAGGTCTTAGTGAGGGTTTTCCTGGCCCTTTTCATCCCCTGACACGACTCTCCTTTCCCTCCTTCTCCTGTTCCCTTATCCCTTCTTATGCCCTCTTGCCCCCAGGAAGGGCAGCTGGCTGGCAGACAAGGTGAAGCGGCTGATTCGGCCCCGGCGGGAGGGAGCCCTCCATGGGGGACTGCGCCTGGGGGCCGATGGGGCTGGCAGCACGGAGAGCCTGGGGGGCCCCCTGGAGACAGAGCTCCCTGAGGGCAGGGAGGCAGATGGGACAGGTGGGTTTGAGGGCCTGGTGACCAGGATGCCCCTATCCCATGTCTCCCATCCTTGGCATCTGCCTTACTATCTGGCCTGCACATGTGCCACCGAGACCTTTCCTGCTACCTGCCTCCAACCAGCCTTGATGATGTTTCCTGCTCTCTCTCTGGGTCTGCGGAGTCCCCTGTCTGCCTCCTCCTTTCTACCTATATTGCCACCTCCCCATTCTACACAACCCACACCAAGCCTAAGACCTCATAGCGGCAGGGCACATTAGGGAAGGGTCATATCCTTGATGGCATAAAAGGAACCTGAGGACCAGATAGGGGGAGGTGCTTGCCCATGGCCACACAGTGAGCTGTGATCCAGCAACACATTGGCCAGGCTCTTCTGCCAGGTCCCTTCTCTCCTACACTCTGCTCCTCTTTCTGCCCTGTGCAGCTTCACCCACTGGCTCTCTGTTTGACTGGCCTCTCCCTGTACATTGATGACACCCAACCCCTCCACATATGCCTCTCACAGGGTCCTCATCACTGGCACCCATGCGCCGTGCCCAGAGCTCTCTCTGCTTGGGAGATGAGACCCTGGCAGGTGGGCAGCGGCGGAGACTCAGCTCCCGGTTCCCTGTCGGCCGAAGCTCTGAGTCGTTCAGTCCAGGGGACACCCCAAGGCAGCGATTCCGACAGCGCAGGCCAGGCCCCCTGGGGGCACCCAGTGCCCATAGCAAAGGTGAGATATAGAGTCCCTGCATATGAGCCCCCATCCTCCTCCAGTGGACCCAGCCCTTTTGGGGAGGAGATTCATTCCTGTTTGTCTCTGTGTCCTGTATGCCTCACCCACCACTGCCTGGCATCATGGCCCAATGGCTACCTTTTGATTCTTAGGATCTGGTGTGGAATGGGATGGCTCCATTAAGACCCTCCCGGAACATGAAACAGATGCCAGTTGAGAGGGTGAGTTGGGGGTCCCTAGCAAGTCTTATCACCAATTCTGTCTTCTGATGGGGAAGGATCCCTTACCAAACACCAGATGGTGCACTCCTGGGAATATGGCAGAGAGCATTTTGGTGCAGGGAGACAGACAGCAAACACTGCCTGAAAATACCCACTATCTACAGCAGCCTGCACTGATAGCGATACAGTGTGAACAGGGCATAACCACTGTCTACAGCAGCCTGCGCTGATAGCAATACAGTGTGAACAGGGCATACCCACTGTCTACAGCAGCCTGCACTGATAGCGATACAATGTGAACAGGGCATACCCACTGTCTACAGCAGCCTGCACTGATAGCAATACAGTATGAACAGGGCATACCCACTGTCTACCACAGCCTGCGCTGATAGCAATACAGTGTGAACAGAGCATGCGTGGCACATGCCGGTCATCCCAGGAGCTGGGATGCTGAGGTGGAAGGATTGAAAGGTCAAGCCCAGCCTAGACTCTATGACAAGATCCTGTCTTAAATGGGGGGGGGAAGAAATACGTTGTTGTGAGCTACATGTGTATTTTTTCTTCCTTTTTAGCGGAAAACAAAGAGACAGGTACAAGGCTTTTAATGGCATGACTCATTTAACTCTGTCTGCCTAGACAATTACCACTTTCAATGTTTACTCAGTGCAAAAATTTACAAATGAGATTTTCTTTTTAAAATTATTTTACTTGTTTGCTATTAGGATGAAAGAAAAAAATTATTTTACTTTTTGAGACAGAGTCTCACTGTGCAGCCTGGCTGGTCTTAATTATATAGACCGTAGTTTGAAGCCAGGCTCAGACTCGAAAAGATCTGCCTATTTTTGCCTCATGAGCGCTAGGGTTACAGGCATGATCCACCATGTCCAGCTCAAGATTTTCCTTTCTTTTCTAGGTAAGCCTTGAACTGATTCTCCTGCCTCTACCTACCCTGCGCCTGACTATGCCTTACTATTTTCTTTGTTCTTTTGACAGTCTTGTTATATAGCCCAAGATGGTTCAGAACTCACTGTGTAGCCCAGGCTGGCCACAAATGTGTGGCAATCCTCCTGCCTCAACTTTCTCAGTTCTGGGATAAAGGTTGTGTGTCACCACGCCCATTTTTTTCATACGAAGTTTTTAAAGTCTATCAATCATTTCACATGTAGGCATATAACAGTGTGGGCTAGCAGAGGCTCAGCCCCAGCATGTTAGCAGTACTATAGTACTGGGGAAGAAGTAAGTGTGTGTATGTGTACAGGCTGGGATTTCAAGGAGGGAGCTGGCTGGGGACAGGCTTCAGAGAGGAGCTGAAGTTTAGGGACAGCTTGGAGGCAGAAAGGAGCATGGGGTGGAGGGATAGCCAGTGGACAGAAGGCCCAGGGTCCCGTGGGCCGCCTTGACTGCTGGGCATCTTCCTGGAGAGGAAGCCTGAGCCCAGCTTTTCTCTCTAGTCCTCCAGGAGCAGAAACTGGAGAAACACCCCCTTACCCCTTCCCTCAGCCAGTGACGCTGAGGGGACAGGAGGCTTAGGAGTGCAGCCTCCTCCTCATTGTACTGTCGGTGGGTCTCCTAGGCAACCCAAGTGCCGGGGTACCCAGGGACCTCGAGAAGAGTCCATGAATAGAGAGGCATGGACTTCCAGGCCTCCCACAACCTGTACTGGGGCCCTGAGAAGGAACTGGGACACATCTGTGGGCAGGGACTATGACTGGTCCCAACAGGTGGCTTTTGCCCTGCCACACAGCCATCATTGAGGAGACGATCTCTAGGGGATGTCCCAGCTGAAGGAGGCTGGCACGAGTGGGCAAGAGAGCCCTCTGCCCGGGCTAGATGGGACGTCAAGGCCCATTCCCTGGGGGACAAGCTGGACTGATATCTAAGCCTTGCTGGGAACATGCAGGAGAGGAAAATAAAGCTATAACCCCTTGAATCTGGGTTCGGTGTCTGCTGGCTGCCTCTGGGAGCCTGGAGGTGCTGGGGATTCCTATGAGTGGGCTTCTGTAGCCAGGGAGCCACGCCTGGACCAGTTAGCAAAAGGAATTATAGTGTTGCCACTTGGACTTGCCAAAACCTGGATGTGCTGTCCATGTGGGTAGGTGGGCAGAGTCTGGTTTGGCACTCAACAATGAAAGGGACCTGGGATCTGGGAAGTGGGACACGGTGACCTTGGTTGTCCCTGACCCCGTGTCTCGGCACCTCTTCTCTCTCTATGTCTTCCAACCTCCTCATCTTTTTCCCCACCTCTTTGGGGTTGAGCATCTGCCTCAGGGAGCTCACAATCTCACAATGGGTGCTTTCTAAGAGGTCATGCTATGTCTCTGACCTGAGTCCCAAGGATGATGAATGGGAAGAGAAACTGTCACAGCTAGCTCCAGTTGTCCACCTGACACCTGAGAAGAGGAAACTCAACTGAGGAATTGCCACCATTAGATTGGTTTATGGGCATGTATATGAAGGCATTTTCTTGATTGCTTGCTGATGAAGGAGGGTCCAGTGCACCCGTGATACATTCCTAGGCAGGTGAGCCTGGGCTATATAAAAAAGCTAGCAGAGGGGCTAGAGAGATAGCTCAATGGTTAAGAGCACATGCTGGTTTTCTGGAAGATACAAGTTCAGTTCCCACTACCACATTGGGCAGCTCACAGCTGTCTATTACCCCAGCTCTAGGGAATGCTTCTGGCCTTCTTGGGTACCTACTCACGTAGACATACACATGACATGTAATTAAAAATAATAAAAATAAACCTAAAAAAATAAGAGCTAGCCGAGCAAGTCAAAGGGAGCAAGCCAACAAGCAGTGTTCCTCCACTGCTCTACCTCAGTTCCTACCTCTGCATTCCTGCCCTGGCTTCCATTACAGGAGGACAGAAATCTGTAAGCCAGATAAACCTTCTCTTCCCCAAGGTGCTTTTGTCGTAGAACAGAGAAGCAAACTAATATAAAAGTTGGTACCTGGAATGTGGGGTGCGGCTGTGATGGATCTGGCCATCTGGCTTTTATGCTTTGGGCTGCCTTGTGGGACGAAGGCAGAGGATTTTGGAACTTTGCACAGGAAAAGCTGCCGAGTGCTCAGCTTAGAGACCTGTTGTGGGGACTCGGAAGACCGATGAGAGCAACGCAGACGGTGGAAGTGAAACCTTTGCTCTACTGGGGCAATGGATGTTTGTTAGCTAGGGCTGAAAAAAATCAGAGGCAAAGTCTTCTGGGAAGTGTTTCTTGGGGTCACCACACAGAAGCCGTGGCCTAGTGGGGGCCAAGGCTGCATCTCAAGCTTTCAGCAGAACTTGGCAAACCGTGTGTCTTCCATGTGGTATTGGTTTTGAAGGCACGAAAGTGTCATGGGGAACAGCTGAGGTCTGGTACCATGCGGCAGGGTCAGGGTCCCTGAAGGGAGGCCAGGAGGCCACGGGTGAAGGTGCAGTCTCAGTGGGAACCTCAGGGTACTGGAGACGTGAGTGTGAGATGTGTACCACGGACGGCAGCAGCTGTGGAAAGGAGTGACTTCAGCCTGCAGGATGAGCAGTGTGTGCTGCGGATGGCAGGCCACAAATGCTGGACCCTAAGATGCAGGCTTTGATACCACTACTGGATGTTGGACTTTGCTTGATCTGATCTGTGTCCTGGTTCTTCCCTTTTTTTTTTTCCTTTTTTT
>LOJH01028539.1:0-17710 GCA_001685095.1 Ellobius talpinus | reverse complement strand
GCTATAGAAACAAAGGGACTCCTGCTGCCCGGACCCAGTGCCCAAACAGGCTGATGTTTGTTTGTTTTTTGAGACAGGGTTTCTCTGTGTAGCCCTGGCTATCCTCGACAATCTTCTTTACTTTGGGTTTATTTGGACTGGTGAAGGAAAAGCCAAAGGCTCTAACCAGAAACCTTTAAAAATCCAGACTCAGAAGCAAGGAAGGATTGCGTGCTGAATGGGCGGGCTTCTAAGGAACGTCGTGAAAGTATTTAAATGTTTTTTCCTGATTTGAAAAAAAGTATGTTATTTCCAAAAATGATTTAGTTTATCAAGAACTGTCCTTTTTTTTTTGCCCACACCACAAGTTATTCATTTGTAATGACAGTTTGGTTTCAAAATACAAGCCTAGTATGCATGATATAAATTATCATTTCTATGGATGAAATTTACTTAATGTATTTTTATTGGTAGTAATAATACTGAGGATGCATATTCTGTTTTTAGGCTCTCAGAGTTTCTCTGGTGTCATTAACTTGGAGAAGCCTGTGATCTGCTCCTTGGCTGCCATAATAAGGTACCTCAAGGAATTTAACCTGGAAAAGATACTATCCAAACCAGAGTAAGTAATGTCTCAAAATCTTAAAAAGAAAAAAAAAAGATGGGAGGAGAATTATTGTACAAATATTTTGCATGACACATTTGGGTAGGGTCTTGGTTGCTGTTCTATTGCTGTGAAAAGGCACCATGACCAAGGTGACTCTTATCAAAGAAAGCGTTTAAGTGGGGGCTTTCTTACAGTTTCATAGGGTTAGTCCCTTTCATCATGGAGGGGAGCATGGTGCTGGAGAGGTATCTGAGAACTTTACATCCTGATCCACAGGTAGCAGGCTGAGAGAGACGCTGGGGTCTAGTGTGGGCTCCTGAAACTTCAAAGTCCACCCTCAAGTGACACACTTCCTCCAACAAGGCCACACCTCCTAATCCTTCTAATCCTCTAATAGTTCTATTGTCTGGTGACTAAGCACTCAAATATATGAGCCTATGGGGGCCATTTTTCATTCAAGCTACCTTAGTAGGGATGATACTCAGGCTTACCACTGGAGTACAAGGATGAACTGCCTGTACCGTTGCTGGAACTATCTTTATAGTTATTATACTGTCAAATTGTGTTTGTTATAGATATGTGATATGTTATTCTCAGTATAAAACTATACTTCTGACCAGAGTAAGAACTAGTATTACAAAGGATGAATAAATTTTCACCTTTTCTGGCGCCCTGGGGACACACCTCAGAGTTCAGGCACTTGCTTCTCAGGCAATTGGACCAGGAGTTCATGTTCTCAGAACCGATATGAATGTCTACATCAGTGTGCACGCTCAACTGCATGCACATCCACACACATGCAAACTTGTTACATACCTGTATACCACACATGCATGAACTTGAAAAGAATAAAAGACAAAAATTTAAATAGCTCCAAAAAATATTCTTTTCTTATTCTTGGTTTTAGTTAATTCATAGACCACAAAATTGGAGATAAAGTGGGCCAGCTATTACTTTAGAGATTTTCATAAGAGTGATCAAGTTTGTAGATTTTAGAAATTTCAAACCTGCTAACTGATGTTCTAAGAGAAAACCATCTTATTTTTGATTTAATATTTACCTTATTAAAAATACTCCAGTTCAAATAATTAGCTTGGTTTACACTTTCCAAGGATGTTAGGAATGGCCCTTGTTCCCTTTGGGAACTTTGAAGCTTCCTTAACCAAGCCAGAAGAGGGTCCTGAAACACCAGCACTAACACTTGGCTGTGACTCTTACCTTCCCTGAGGGGTGAACCAGAACAGAGTGTGGAACCTTATATTTTCAAATAGGAAAGCAATCTGTTCTGAAAGGCTTCAAGTTTTACTGGCTGGCCATAAAATCTGAAGGTTTGTGGTTAAATTTAGGTTTCTGTATTAAGCTAGTATTTTCTTAAGCTGAAACAAGGACTTGGTGGAGATGACTTATTTGAAAATATAAAATGCAATATGAGAAGGGCAGTGCTAAAAGGGAAAACAGAGAAATCCAATCCTAGAATGTGTTGTTGAGCAGGTCAACACAGGTCTTGATTCTTAATGGAATTGCTCTTGGGAGTCTGAGTTCTTTAAGAATTAATGAATTTTCTAGAACTGATTGACCAGTTTTGCATCTCAACTTGATGATTTTTTGATCACTCTACAAGTGAATTAAATGTTTTCTTCAAAATAGAGCGCCATATGTATTTTCAGTTTGCAGGAAGTTCAGACACACAACTTAGGGCACTATTAAATTTAGGAGAATTAGGAATAGTTGGATCAAGAGGGCTATGACTTGGGCACTAAAGTAGTCTGTAGTACCCAGAAGTAGCTCTCCTATTGGAGGTAGAATCCAGTGCCTCTCACAAGCCAAGCAAGTGTTCTACACCCAGCTGTACCCCCAGATTGAGAAGCAGGTCTTGAGGGCAGATATCAATTTATGTCTTCAGTATTTACTGGTTAATATTAACTAATTAAATTGTTTAACACATGTGTAAGAGGAGATTGCTCATTCATTTCCTGGTCACCCAGACCCGAATAATCACACTGAAACTATATTAATTACAATACTGTTTGGCCTATTAGCTCAGGCTTCTTATTAGCTAACTTTTACATTTTAAATTTATCCATTTCTATTAATCTGTGTACCACCTTGAGGCTGTGGCCTACCAGTAAGGTTCTGACGTCTGTCTCCTTTGGTAACCTGTATGGCATCTCCCTCCTTAGGCAACTACTTGGCATCTTGCCTGACTCTGCTTTCTTTCTCCCTGCATTCAGTTTAGTTTTCCTGCCTAGCTCTATTCTGCCCTGTCATAGGCCAAAGCAGCTTCTCTATTAACCAATAGTAATAAAACATATTCACAGCATACAGAGGGGAGTCCCACATCACATGTATTGACGCCATCATATCATTGGCATTGTCCAGTTGTTAAAAGTCAGAGACACAAGAGGAGTTTCTTCCCAACTTATGGCAGGAGAAGCAGGAAAACACCATCTTAATAACCAGTGGTGCAAGATGGCATTGGAAATTCTCTTGCCTTTCTGTATTGCACTTTCACCAGCTTGTTGGTGTCTCTGTTGAGAATCACCATTATACATCTTGCATGAGCAAGCTCCTTCCCATTCTGCAAAGGTGGTGGAACAGGGAGGAACTAGGTCAGTGAAACAGCATTACCTGAAGTTTATAACAAAGAATTGGTGGTGTTCAAGGTTGCTGTGGAGAATGGAGGAAGAGCAGGTTCCTTGGGAATCTTGTGCTGCTTTTGGTGTGTGTTTTAATAAAATAAACCATCATTTCCCTGGAAATAGTTTTGTCTTATTTAAGCCA
The DNA here is from genome assembly GCA_001685095.1 of Ellobius talpinus. Classification (NCBI taxonomy): domain Eukaryota; kingdom Metazoa; phylum Chordata; class Mammalia; order Rodentia; family Cricetidae; genus Ellobius; species Ellobius talpinus. The sequence continues at coordinate 14,343 of LOJH01028539.1, read as the reverse complement.
CCTAAATGCCCACCAATAGGAAAGTAGATTCATTGTGTCATATTTATGCAGAATAATGTAAGGCCATGAAAATGGCCTGTGTGATCTTCATTAAAATCTTTATTAACAGTGATTCAAGCCAAAGATCAGGCTGATAAAAAGAGTCACACATTTTATCATATAAAGTTAGAAGCTTCTAGAACAAAACAGAACATATTTAAGGAAAGTAGTGAGAAATGGATGGGGATGATGAGCAATTTCAGAGCAGTGATTCCCACCCCTCCCCCAATGGAGAAGGAAGGAAAACAAGGCTTGGCAGAGGAGGTAGTGTAGTGGGATTTTTAAATCTGTGCATAGATTATTCTATATATGTGCAATAATAACTTTTCATCATTGTGCCTAACATACCTGAAAGGTTTTAGTCTGTTTTAGAGGTGTTAGTCTGTCATGGTGGGGAGGGTGTAGTGGAGCAGTTCACGTCTGGCACTGGGACTTACAGCCTCTTACAGCCCAGCTCCCTCCCTTCACACGCTCTAGTAATGCATCACACTATGAGCACATCCAGGGTTAGTCTGCTCATGAGGCCAGAGCTTCCCTGGTCTCCTGGTCTTTGAAAACCATTGCAAATACCCTCAAGGGGCTCTCTATGTCCTAACAGTCCAGGCAGCCTGACAAGATTATCCATTCCATGTTTTAGTGAAACTGCAAGGTTATATTTTTAAGGTTAGAGGCCTAAGATTGTATCTCGTTGGACTCTAAGCTCCAAAGAGAGACTTATTAAATAGATTCATTGATGTGACTGACCATGGAGAATGGGTGAGAAGGCTCCAGCCACCTGACTTTTGCCCAGCAGGAGCCTGTGAATGAAGTAGACACTGAATGAGGAAGTTTCTGTTGTAAACCAGGCTCTGGGTTTTTAGGACTAGATGAAAGGGCACGCCCTCTCGTATTTAGTTAGAAGAACAGTAGCTCTAAGTAATAAACATGAACTTTCTCTGTGTACTAAACTTTGAAAAACTTCATTTTGAATTATATGGTGGATCTTTTGATTAAATTGAGCGAAGCTGAGTTTTTCCTTCGCATGTATGTGGAAGTGTGGCCATTTTCTCTGTCTGTACTTGGTGGTACCTTTGTGAAATGATCGGGAGCTGGCTCTGGTAGTGACTTGGTGCACCTCTAATTGTTTGCCTTTTCAGTGATTTCATACTGCCAAAGACAAAAAAGATATAAAAGCTTCAAAGTAACAGGCTCTCCCTTGTGTACACCCCCAGCAACCCTCTATAGGCAGACAGTAAAGACAGAGTTAATGAGAAAAGGAAGTCATTGCTTATCTCAAGGTAGACTTGACTCACAGTTGCTGGAATGTCATTGGAAACCAATATGCACACATGAAGATGGTGACCGGACTGGTGCTGTTCTGCTTGAATATGAAGTGCAGTTGTGGGGTCCATATGTGGCAAGCAGCTTCCCTTGGATGGCAATTCTGAAAGTGTAATTCTTAGAGTTTACGCTTTGTGAAAATAGTCACGTTACAGTCTTATGCTGCTGAACTTGTGGACTGTCTCTTCAAGAGCTATGCCGTCAGGCAACAATTAAATTGGACTTTGCTTTGTTTAGCAAAAGCTTTCACAGAAATTGCTGTGTATCATAGAGACCCTGATTTGCACTCAATGAAAGGTTGCTATGTCTTTACAGCAGAGTTTTAGGTGGCATAAAAAAAAACAAACCCACATCTTAGGAATTGTTTATAAGCACAGGTGAAATGGGGTTTGTCAAATAACACAAGTTTTGAAGTTACAGAATTGTTTTGAGAATTTAAGTAGGTTTGTTCTAGAGCTAGTCCCCGTAGCAGTGCACAGAGATGGTAATGCTAGAGAGTTATTGCTGTAGTTTATTTAGGTGCTGAATGTCCCCAGCGGCACATGTTTTAAGAGTCTGATCCCAAGTCCATATTATTGGGTGGCAATGGAACTTTTGTGAGAAAGGGCTCAGTGGAGGGAGAGTATCCGGGATGCACTCCTGAAGAGGATATTGGGATCCTTGCTCTTGACTCTGTCATTGTTTCCTAGTCCTGCTGTAGTGTCTGGATGCAGCCCCAAATGTCATGGAGCCATGTGATTGTCATGCCTCTAAAATTGTGAGCCAAACCCGACCTTCCACACAAACAGTCAGCACAGGCATTTTGTCCCAGTGATGGAAAGCTACCCAGCACCATTATGACAGAATTTGGGGATTGCTAATTTCTGAAATTCTGAAGGAATTGACTTTCTTACTGTTGGAAATGTATTTGTTTCCACTTTTGGTAGCTCTTATTAGGATTCATTTGGTTAGAACTTCAAGTAGAATAAGAGTGAATGTAACAAAAATCAAAGTCTTATTTCCTGAAAACTGTAAAAATTGTTGAAAAGAATTAAAGAGCACCCAAATAAGTGGACTAGCACCCCGGATTCATGGACTGGCAGACAACACCATGGGGGTCAGCTCCCCAGTAATCCATAAGCTCACTGCAGTCAGCGTTTCATAGTGACTGTAGCGGTTTGCGCACTCACCAACAGTGGAGAAGGGAGTGTTCTACACCCTGTCAGCCCTTGCTGCCATTTATTTTCTTAATCTTTGCCATTTTAACTGGGGTGTTGTGAAATCTCAAATTAGTTTTAATTTACATTGCCCTGATTACTAAGCATGTTGACCACTTTAACAGGTATTTCTTAGCTATTTTTTTTCCTTCTTTTGAGATCCCTGTTAACATCTAACCCCCACTCTTATTGACTGGGTTGTTTGTTTTCTCAATACTTTGTACATTTTGGGTTTTAATCCTGTATGTGATGTATAGCTGGCAATGGATTTCCCCCACTCTCTGGACATCCTCACTGAACCTGGTAGGTGGCTCTGGCACTGCACCGGGTATCTGCCTTTGCTTCCCTCTTTAATAGGTTTACTGGTAGCATCAAGGAAATGTTAGCGTTAGTTGTTTGCTTAGTTTGAATCAAGTAGAAGTGAAAGTGCAGTGAAGCTGAGGTTTTATTCTCCCATACAGTCTCACAATTCACAGATTACTAAGTGGCCCAAAGTCAGGTCAATGGTGAATCCATTCACCCCAAGAACCATAGAGATCCTCTGCTCTTTCAGGTGTGTCACAGAAGAGTGTTTTGATTTCCATTTCTGTTAAAATAGTATTTGAGTTGGCTCTCTGTAGTTGGTTGACTGTTCAGGTAAGGTACGCATTTTGACTAATCTTCAAAAAGATGGGCTTTTTTCCCCCCAGAAAATAGAGTAAGAGTAATAAAACCCCTCACACCACCTCAGCAAGTTTTGCCAACGTTATTTTTCCCCTCTTATAAAGCTCGAGGACAGAGAACACCCTGTATATTTTTGTTGCTGAAATATTAATGAAGTCTTTTCCCAGATGGCTCATAACATTTCTGTCCAGATTCACATAGCATGAGCTCTAGTTAGATATTGCTTATGAGGCTCATATTGAAGCACACATACTTTGGCATCTTCTGTGAGTATAAATAATTCAGAATTGCTTGAATATTTTAGAGCAGTGATCATATATGATATACTATGCTAGCAGATAAAATCTTCAAAATGTATAGAATTTCCCCCCTGGAAACAGGCAGTGGCAAGAAGGAAATTTCTTTTGTATCTGGAAGAAATAGTCAAGCTCCACCCCAGAATTCTTCCCGCCCCCAAATTTGAGAAATTCCCAGAGTACAGCAAGTCCTTAATGCTGTATTTTTGTGCTTTAGGAATCAGTTTGGCTGAGGATTGCCACTGGTTGGTATCTTATTTAAGTCAGTAGAGATGTTGGTTTAATGAAACACCTCTTTAGTGCATCCAATTTGAAATTTAAATTTCTTCTTCAATTACAACAAAAAGAAAAACAGCAACAAAAAGCTCATGGCCAACCAAACAAGCACAATTGCATGTACTTAACACATCAATATTGGGATAGAAGGATTTGGCATTGTGAACTAAAACAGCCATTTGGTGATTCATTTTTTCTCATACTGTTGGTATTGAAAGACTCCAATAGTTAAATGCAGATGTAGCCTCCAAGCCCACTTCCTGATCCCTTGTCCCACCAAATTCCGCCACATTCCTAGATACTATTTGGTAGGTAGGTATCAGAAAGCTCTACAAATTTCTGGTTCTTTTACTCTTTTTGTTTTCTGACGTGTTACTTAACTGGTTCCCTTAAATATCAAATGGTAGGAGCGGCATTTCACTGTTAGGGTCAGGATAGCTAGTGGACCAGAGAACGCTTCTAGACTCCTAAACCTCAGATATCATCTCTCGGGGTATAGACTTTGTGTTCATGGGATTATTATATTGATCATATGAGGGTGTTGGCGACTGAGGAATATTTTTGAATCTTCCATACATTTTCATTTGACTTTTTTCCACTAGTACAAAATTATTTCTTGTTGAGTGATGGAGCAACCCGAGATGCTGCATTATAGCTTCTTTCATAGTCTTTCTTATGCCAACTTTGTAACCTCAGATTCGAATTATCAATCTCTTCCTTATTAGTGTGGTGTTATTGACAGGGGAGGCACTCAGGAGGTGAAGATGCCATTTAGTGATTTTATAAAAGAGGCTCGTGGACCCCAGCTGCACTGTGAGGTATTAACAGACCTTTGCAGACTCTAGATTCGTTGGATCCATGGTCTTTAACTTGTAGGCCTCAGAACTGTGAGCAGTAAACTTCTCTTGTTTACAGATTTCCAAGCCTAAGGTATTTTGTAATAGCAATCTACAAGACTGGGGAAGTAACTAAGCGCCTATTAAGGATCTGTGTCTGATTAGGGCACCACATGTTAACTGATTGGTGCTAGGATGTAGTTAGTGAAGCCTGTCGGGGCAGGAAGCATCATGGCTGGCTCCATTTCTAAATAGATGAGTAGCTGGTTAGGCACCAATGCAGAATCAGGATGCCAGCCCTTCTGATTTGGATCTTTGACTGTGAATTTGCATTAACACCTGTTAACTATATAATCAAACACTGTCTAATTGATTCTTCCTGTCAATGATGTTTTATGGTTTATAGCTATGCTTGGGGGCTTCACAGACATTTCTGGGGCTTTGTGACTCAAAGGGAACAGACTTAAGCAGCTTTCCTTTAGGAAGGTGGGGACATTCACTAAGCAACTGTGGTTTGCTACCCTGTGGTAGCAGAAGATAAGTGGGCTAACCTGGTAATCTTGCCTCCAGGGAGTGTAGGTCCATGATGGATGGTGTACTTGCAATCCAAATTACTGTATTTCAAGAAAATTAACTGCTATGTGGAGGGAGAAAAGGCTACACACATGTGCTGTCAGCTTTAGGATTGTTGTCCTCTGATCAGTAGTGAGTTCTCATCCTTTGAAAGGTAGAGCAAACCTCCCATAAGTAAATTGCTCCTAATATGCGGTAGGTCAGTTTTCTTTCCCAGGGCTCTTGGCCTTGGTAGAACCATTCTCTATATTCCTGGGTGAGGGCTTGTTTCTATAGATGGCTTGGGAAATTGGAATTTTATTTACCCCCAGAAGTAAGGTTAGGTTGTGGTGTAAACATGGACACACTCCCTCTATGTAGTTTAATGACTCAGCATTACTTTTCTCCCCTTAAACGGAAGCCATCAGTAGTAAGGCGTGGTGGCACATGTTTGTCATCACAGTACTTGGGCGACAGAGGCAAAGATCACAAATTTAAGCCTAGGTTGGGCTACATAGTGAAATTGACACAAAAACAAGCAAAGCAAGCTGGCAAATGATGAGTTCTAACACTGATGGATTAGCTGATAAGGGAAATTGTATTAGTAGTGTGTTGATTAATACTTCTCTGTGTGGATTAGAATTGTACATGTGTTTTAAAATCAGTTATCAAGGCTGGGCGGTGGTGGCACACACCTTTAATCCCAGTACTCCGGAGGCAGAGATAGTTGGATCTCTGTGTGTTCGAGGCCAGCCTGGTCTCCAGAGCTAGGACAGGCTCCAAAGCTACAAAGAAAGGAAAGAATAAAAAAAGAAAAGAAAAAAGAAAATCAGTTATCAAGGCTAATTTGAAATTATTAAGTTTTTCTGGTACTTTCAGGAACATAAGGAGTGTAAGAATCCTTTAACTGTGTTTAAAGAAATGACTTTTGCTTCTTTTCTGTTTTACACTTGCTAAACATTGCCCACATTAATATGTATTGCTAATTATAGAGTAAGTAACATTTGTTGTACACATTAGAATGTGTGTAAAAGAGTTTAAGATGATCTCATGCTAAAGAATAAGGGAGGTCTTAGGTGTGTTGACAGATTTTTGTGGCTAATTGCATAGTTTTGCTTGAAGAAGCCACCATATCTTCTGCCAGTGATAAAAGTCTGTTTCTGTTCCTGGAGATGTGAACAAACATGAGGTGCTGTCCCCTCCCCTTCCCTTCTGTGTTCCTGCCTTTGGTGTCACAGCAGTGGCACCCTGGAAGACAGTGTCCTGCAATTCTTTAAGATGTGTGTGCTCACCTGTGGGCTTGTTACATTTCATCTTTTTCAGGAATTTTAAGCAGCTGTCAAGTGGAATGGAATTTATGAGAATTAATGGAACAACGTTAAGGAATCTGGAAATCCTACAGAATCAGGTCAGGATGACAGGAAGGCTGGTTGATTAAAATGATTTGCAGGAAGTAAATAAGGAAAGTGGGAGCCAGGCAGCGGGCTGTCTATCACCTGGGTGTCACTTGACTGTAGCACCATATGGGGTGGGCAGACTTTAGGGCTATTGTTTTTAGTAATTGAAGGACATAGCATTCTGCTGTTTCTATATCATATATTTCTTAGAATGGGTGCTGTCTTTGAAAATTAATATGAAGTGCTTGTCTTCATCCAATTGGCAAATGTTTTTTTCTACACACATTTAATGTCTTGTTACTGTCTGCCCTTTTATTTCATTATTTGCATATGAAACAAGCTGTTGTGATACTCTCCTTGACTTTAAGATGCTTAGGATCCCATCTCACAAGCTCCCATCATTACATCATTACTTACTTGCCCTTTCTCAATAAATTAAGACCATAATGGAAACATTCAGGTTATTGCTTTCATTTTTATATTCTTACTAGGAAAACTGGAATATAAACTAGTATTCTAACAAAATTATAAAGACATAAAATGTAATTCCAGATAAAATAAAACACTAATTCTAGATCACTTGGTGAAGGAGTGGAGAATTTTCTACGTGAAGTGCTTTCAAGGTCTTCCAAGTACTCATTACTATGTCCGTGTAAATACTGGTTTATTTTTTGATTCTTGAATTTGATTCTTATCATTTCCTCATCTTCTGATTGGTCCTGTGCTCTTTTTTCTTGAAGAACATTTTTGTCTCTCTCCCTTCTGTGGTGGAGGTGCTGTGACCCCTGAATTCTGTTGTAGATGTCTCTCCCTGGCTCTGCACCCAGCTCTTGAGAGGGAACAGGAAGCAGGGTGAGAGTTTGTCCCACGGCTGGAGGAGTTCCCTACAGAGCCTGTGGACACAGCCCTCCTTTCTCCTTGTTTCTGTCTTATCCCAGGTAGACCTACTAGAGTCAGTTCTCTAATCCAGTTCCTCAGGTGGAGTCATCTGCCATCCAGCTGTGTCTTAGATCCCCTTCCAGGTCGAGGTGTGGGTTCTAACAGACAGAAGTGGAGAACTAATGGCCTCTACTTAGCTCTGCAGCCAACCTGTGGCCTTATCAACAGAGGCCTCAGAATAGTTTACTCACAGTTAACCCAAAGCTACATACTCTCTTCTGTTTAAATAGGATATATTTATACTTTCTCTTGTGTGAACAGGTGAGGTCCTTCCTCACACTAGTGAGCACTTCTTATGAAGAGCATGTTATACTGGGCATCTGTAATATTTAAAATCAAGAGGGCTGAGGATGCTTAGTGGTGGAACTAAGCATGCAAAAAGCCCTCTGTTCAATCACAACACTGAAAACCAACTAGAATATGTGGACTAACCAGGGCATGTAAACAACAACATAAATATAATACTATAGTATATATTGTAATCTATAATTGAAGAAAACTTGTTTTCTGATCTTTTTCAGACTGATATGAAGACCAGAGGGAGTTTGCTTTGGGTTTTAGACCACACTAAAACTTCGTTTGGAAGAAGGAAGTTAAAGAAGTGGGTGACCCAACCATTGCTTAAATTAAGGTGAAAGGATTTTCTTTGTGTATGTGTTTAAACTGTGAACATAAAATTGTGAAATTAAGAGTATATTAGCTTCTTTGAAACTAAAGTTGTTACCATGGCTAACATGCTCACTGTGTTAAATTTGGGAGAATTGTATTTTATAACTGACAGTGGACTATCTAATAATACACAGAGCCCCATCCTCACACCAGTCAAGAGCAAGCCTGCTTGCAGATCAAAAGCCATGGGCATTGCTGGGGATAGTCCAGTTGGTTTGGCAGCAGCAGTGTAAGGGCGTACTGCCAGAAGGGAGCACAATGGCTAGTGCATTCTGTGGAGGGAGCCTTCTTAGCCCAGCGGGGCTGTGATCAGAGTTGTCCTTGTAGAGGAAGCTACACGGCATTGCTGGTAAAGCTCTCATGAGCGTGGAGAAGTGTTGAGGGCTCGAGCTGAAGCAGGGTCAGTTTTACTGGTGAAATCCAAGTATTTTTGGGAGTAGAGTTTGCAGTAGTAGTGAAGGTCCTTCTGGGAAGGTGCTTGAATCCAGTGCCTCCACTAGCAGTGTCCTGTCTCTGCACATCAGAATGTTCTGGGATCTCCATTGCAACGCTTGTGTCAACCCCGCCCACTGCGATCGAATTGGTCTGTGTTATCACTGGGGAGCTGGAGCTCTTAGGTTCCCCAGATGATAGATAGGAAGGTAAATGTGGGAACTGCTTCTTGGAACTGTACTTGGCCCATGGCAGGTGTTCAGTTAGTGTTTACTGAGTGTATGCTTTTAGTTATTGGACTCTTACAATGTGCCAGTATTCCATACTCAAAACCCCTCCCTACGTGGGTCCTTGGAATGAGGGAACAGGCCTTGAAAGCTTCAAAAACCTGCTTGGTGTCTCATACTCCACAGTAGTAATGAGCAGCTCTAAGCCCTGAAGTGACCCTAAATCATGAGCAGGCCCCACCCTGTCCTGAACTCTTACCAGTGTGACTGGCCACACACTGAGGTGTAGCTGTGAAGAGCAGAGCTGCTTCTTGTGTGATGTGTGTTCTCAGCGAGTCCGTCCCTGGGAGCCTCGGCGGTGCTGTCATGGTAAAGCAGTTTCTACCTACCATTTGCACTCTCTAACCTCATAGCAGGTGCCTGGTGGGGAGGGCCTCTTTGTACCTTGCAATTCTCTTTATAATTTTTAAATTTTATTTTTATTTGTGTCTGTGTGTGTGGGAGAGAGAACAGGTGCCCATGAAGGCCAGAAAAGGGCCTCCAGAATCCCGTAAGCAGTTGGGAGCTGGCTGACATGGGTGCTGCCAACTGAATTCAGGTCCTCTGTAAGGACAGCAAGGACTGTCATCTACTGAGCCATCTCTTTCTCCAAGCCCTGTAGTGCCTCTATTGAGCCTCACCTCATAGTATTATTAGCTCCATGTTACCTGAGGATGACTTCACTGTCTTCAGTTATATACGTGCTGAGACGTTGTTGATTATGACCGGTCACTTCAGATCCACTCTGTTGCTTTAATGTCTGCAAGATGAGGGGAATTTATGAGGTAGAGAAGAAACCCCTAAAGTGGGTGTCGTCTTTAGTTTCACATTCAGATAAATCTGAACGTCTTCCAGAGGAGAGGGGGTGGCTTTGTGCTGCCGCTCTGTGGCCGCAGGGAAACCACCCGCCACACCTTGGTTCTCACCATGCTGTTTGCTTGGGTGAAACAACAGAAAGAGACTCTCTCGGAGACTTTTCCCTGTAAGTTAAACATCCTTATTTTTAACTTTGTTTTGTTTTGTGTGTATAACAAGAATTAATTTGAGGGCTGTATAGTGGTGATGCATGGCTTTAATCCCAGGACTCAGGAACTCAGGAGGCAGAGGCAGGCAGATCTCTGTGAGTTTGAGATCAGCCTGGTCTACAAGAGCTAGTTCCAGGACAGGCTCCAAAGCTACAGAGAAACCCTGTCTCAGAAAAGAAAAAAAAAGCAAAAAACAACAACAACAAAAAAGGAATTAATTTGAGATAAAGTCAACAGACCATGTTTTCTACTCTTCAGGGCTTGAATTCTGTTTCATTTGGAATCCTCCTTTTCTAGAAAGGATGAAGGAAGGTGTGCCATTTACCTAACCCTAATACTTGATGATTTTTAAATTTAAATTTTTATTTATATAATTTTATTTTTTATATTTCTTTATTTTGTATATGTGTGTGCCACTTGCTTGAACGTAGAGGTCAGAAGGTAACTTGCAGGAGTCAAGTTCTCTCCTTCCACCATCAGGCTTCTGGAACGGAGGTCATGTGGCTTGGCAGTTAATGCCATCACCTACTAAGCCATCTCTCCAACCCTGATGGTCTCTCATCTTCTTTCTTTTCTTTATTGCTCCTACTTCCCCTCCTCTCCTTCCTTACCTTCTTTTCTCTTTGGGTGTGTATTGACAGGTTTGTGTGTGTATCTGGAGGCCAGAGACCTTTCCTCAGGGACTGTCTATCAGTCATTTGAGATAACCTCTCTGAATGGTCTGGAGATCATCAAGTTGCTATGCTGGCTGCCTGGTGAGCCTCAGAGGTCCACCTGTCTCTGCCTCCCCAGCACTGTGCCAGTTCTTTTTTCTGAGTTCTGAGAAGTGAACTCACGTCCTCATGCTTGGATGACAAGCACGGTATGGACTGAACACTGGTACTCCAAGTGTGAGCCCTGTGCTGGCTTAACACATCAGAAAAACCACACACATTTTTCTCTTAATTTAGGTCATTGTTTAAAAACTTTTATTCTCTTAATCCATTATAGTGCATTTTAAAGGGAGTTTCAGTTAAATTTTAATGATGCCAAGAGAATGATTAGAGACAGACCAGCTGAGTAGCCAGGGGCTCAACTGTTTCTTACCGTTCTCTCCTTTTCAAAACACTAGTGTCAGTGTCTTGCTGATCCTATCAGCTTAGAGTCCATCTCTGAAATTGATGCTACATGTTAGGGAGGGTCTGGTTTTCATCTGTCTTAAGATCATAGGACTAGTCATGGCTGGTAAGGGGCACACAGGATGAGGCAAGTTTCCCAGTGTTGTGTGGAGTCCCGTGGTTTGCTAGTCATCTGTGAATCCTCTTAGATGTCTCTCTGTACTTTTAGATGGTTGGCTCTAGCTCTCAGGGCAAACAGAGAGCTCATAAATTCAGAACTAGGTGTTTATATTCGAAGGACTTTCTGCCCTCACCACAGTTTATTTCTTCAAATGGCCTCTTTGGTGCAGAAATGTGAATCAGTTAAAAAGGCAGAAATGACTTTTGCTTTATTGACTGATCATGTACTCAGTGGCTCACTTCAGCTTTTGAGACGGGATTTATGTTTACTGACGTTGTCACACTGTTTCCTATAAGAGGTTCCCCTTGGAGGGTTTTTTTTTTTAATCAGGTCTGCTGATTTTAAGCAAGAAGATTCTTCAGAATCATTTCCCAGCTTCTTATAAATGGATGGCATGTTGTAAGCCACAAGGTCCAATGCTTTTTAAAAGTTAAATAATTTATATTGCATTCTTTTTTAAGATTCCATCTTTAGATTGGTCTACTTGATGATTAGGCCTTTTGCCTCAGCATTGCCGAAAAATGTGCTCAAGACTTAGTAGAGTGCTGTGTTAGAACATTAAGCAAGGGCCGGAGAGATTGCTCAGAGGTTTAAAGCACTTGTTGCTCTCGCAGAGGAAATAGTTCCATTTCCAGTGCCCATATGCTGGCTCACAACCACCCATAGCTTCTGACCTCCATATGTACCAGGCATACAGGTACACATACATACATGCAGGGTAAACACTGGTACACATAAAATAAATGCATCTAAAAGATTTAAGAATAAGTAAATTAAAAAGTGTTTCCTCTGTGAGTGCCTCCTTCTGCCTGTACCTCACATACTGAAATTCCCCATGGTTCTCTTCCCTGCTTCAGGAACTTATCTGTGGCTGTGACTTCAGATAGCTTATCACAGACTGTGGCCTGTGACCCATATGCTGATGACATACTAGACCCATACACATGCTAGCACATGTGAGCTTCAGGAAAGATTCTACTTGGATATACAAAGTAGATTGGAGGCAAAGAATTTATTTAATGAAATAGTGACTTTATTTTCCCTGTTGGATCAAACCTGGGGCCTTGTGAGATGTTAAGTAATTATTCTACTTCTCTTACTCTGAGTCATACCATTAGCCTTGACACAGTTTGTTCTGGGATATTTGTGCACTGTGAAGAGGTATTGCTGTGACTAGTGTAATAAAAAACTAAACAGCCAATAGCTAGACAGGAGAGATAGGCGGGACTTCTGGACAGAGAGAGGAAGAGGATAATTGAGGCACACAGGAGACACCATGGAGACATGGAAGGAGTTGGATATACAGAATGAGAGAGGGATAAAAACCATATGGTAGAATGTAGTTTAATAAAAAGATGGGTTATTTTAAGTTGTAAGAGGTAGTGGGACAAGCTTCAGCTAAGACCAAACTTTCATAATTGATAGTAAGTCTCCATGTTGTTTTTTGGGAGCTGGTGGCCCAAAGAAAAATCTGACTACAATAGTTAGATTTCTGTTATGCTTCAAATAAAATCAGAAGTTTTGGCAATGGCTGTTTTATCTGCCTGCTCTTGTCTGTTCCTTGACATGTGTCTACCTGTGGTGCTGGGGTATCTAGAAGTTTTTCTTCATCTTGTGGTCTTGGTACTTGATAGTTTGTTTAGCTAGAATGTTCTTCCATTTTCCTCCACTTTCTACAAAGTTAATTGACTCTATACATTAGGTACCAGCTTAAAAAATTAAAATATTTTCTTATCCTAATATATATGTTACAATGTTTATTATTATCCATTATAAATTATATTCCTTTTGTGAGCTTTTGATAGCATATAGTATCTTTGTTTTTTATGACTAAATTATGCCCCTTAAAAATTTTAGGATGCAGCTGAGTGGTGGTGGCTCATGCATTTAATCCCAGCCCCCAGGAGGCAGAGACAGGTGGGTCTCTGTTTTTTCAAAGCCAGCCTGGTCTATAGAGCTAGTTCTAGGACAGGCTCCAAAGCTACAGAAGAAACCATGTCTTGAAAATGAAAAAAAAATTAGGATACAAAGATGTGAAGGTCAAGCTGTGTACCTTCAGGGGAAACTCACTTCTCTCAGACAATTGATTTTAGAGAAAACTTTAGACAAAAGATAAAGGTTTTACTTTATCTGGTTCCTGCTTTAATGTTATAAAGTTTGCCAGGAGAAACTGTTTTTCCCTGATATTGGAATATTTGTTTAGCCAAAAATTAAAACATTGTACTTAATGCAGTATGACAGCATCTTGCATTCTTGCCAAATCTCTGGTGGCATCATGGTAGAAGTAACTGACTCTCAAAACTGTGTAGAAAAGCCAGGCTGGTAAGATAAGAAAGCACTGTCTGCTTCTAAATGTAATGTGAAATGTACTCCTCTAAGTACATCTGAGTGGGTTTGTTTGTTTTTTTCTCAGCAACGTTTGGAAGCTATTTGAGGTCATACAGATAGAATCTGAACTCCATACAGGTGGTGTTGATGGTTTGTAAGCTTGCTAGGGTTCCTGTGACATATCATGTGCTTGATGATTTTAGTCATGTGATGTATGGTCTCATTGTTTCTAGGCTAGAAGCCAAAGACAAAGGTGTCAGTAGTATGAGCTGATTCTCTGAGGTCCATGCCAGTGTTAGTTCCATTCCTTCTTCCTAGCTTTGGCAATTTGCTGGCACACTGCTTCTCTTGACTTTTGACTGCATCTTCTGGATGGTTGCCTTCAAGATCTAATGGTGTTCTGCTGGTGTGCATCTCTTCTCCTGGTGTCCTTTTAATTAAGATGCCCTCAGCACAACTGCTTACAGCTGCTCAGTCAGGGTGAAGATGTTTAGGACTCATTTTAAGAGGAGAAGGCCTACTGCCACCCCTACTAGTCCCAAGATCTAGGCACCTTCCCATCGCTGTGCCCAACCCCCAATATGAGCCATGGTATTCCACCATCCCTCAGCTGATACAGGTTTAACACAAGTTTCATTAATTGCAATAATTTGATGTACCAAAGAGTGGGTAAAGTTTACAAAGGAATCATTCTAAGGTAAGCATTAAGGCGTTGCATTTCGAAGGACATAATTTCCACTTCCATAAGGGTCACACAGGCAGAATGATAAAAATGTACTGATGGTGAGAATTCCTGCCCTGGTTCCCCTGGTGGTAGAAGACCCGCATGAT
>LOJH01028538.1:5294-17710 GCA_001685095.1 Ellobius talpinus | reverse complement strand
TCTCTCTCTCTCTCTCTCTCTCCCTCCCTCCCTCCCTCCCTCCCTCCTTCTTTCCTTCCTTTCTTTCTCTTTCCCTCCTTCTCTCTCTCTCTCTCTTTCTTTCTTTCTTTGTTCATTCTGAGTACAAACGCCTGCTGGGATGTTGATTGATCTTGTTGACTTGATCTTGGGCAGGTACCCATAGCTGCAGGGAGCTCATGAGTGTGACAACCATATCATGTCCAGAAGACAGCATGTCACTGCACCCTTCCCCACCCTCTGGCTCTTACATTCTTTCTATTCCATCTTCCTCAATGTTCAATGAACCTTGTGTGTGTGTGTGTGTGTGTGTGTGTGTATCTGGTTGATATGGATGTCCCATTTATGACTGAGCACTCAACCGTCAATTATTCTCAGTATGTTGATCACCTAGGAGTCTGTGCATGGCCAGAGCACAAAGAGGTGTTACTCAGTGTTGGACAATAAATGATACAATATCTAGCTGCCAGACAAGATGCAATCATGTTGCAATAGTGCCTTGAAAGATATGTAGATAACCAATCACCATCTGTTTGGATCTGAGATCTGCTTAGTGGAGGGAATTTCTGCCTGGTACTGCCAACCTGGTCAAAAACCCATAGCTTGAGAGGTCATAGGCTCTGGGGAGAGAGGGGAACCTACTACTGTTTTGTTGTTTGTGGTGATGATTTTGTTTCTAAATGGTGTCCAACTGCATTCTATCTATTTATGCATATACCCATAGTTTAATGCTGCTGCTTAGCCTTGACTAGACATTCTGAGGTCTTAAAGAGATGCCAGGAGTCTAGAATTTGACTGGCAATGACTTCAATTTCATCTTTATTGTTTTGCAGATTAACATTAAAGGAAGTAAAGAGATTCAGAACCAGGCCTGTGGGAATCAATAGAACTTTACAGACATTAAGTTAAAACTTCAGGCCTGGTTTGGAATCGGAGTTGCACAGAGTAGTTCTGGAGTCTGTGTCCTGTGCCCAGGGCTGGTGGCCCAGTGTCTACTCTTAATGCTTAGAGTCTTAACAGTTCTCCCCACCCCATTCCGCAGGGATGGACTCCTGCCGCTTAGCACATGGACTTCCCATCTGAGCCAGGAGACCTGGAGGAATGAACCTGCTTAATGGATCGTGAACTATAGCCCACACAGCTTCCTAGTGTATCAGGGACATTAGCAGCCTAATACAGATGGCTGTCTTCACCTTTCTGTTGATGTCTCAACTATCAGGAATTTAAACCCCAGCTTTGAATTACAGATTGAGAGAGGAAACCAGGGGTGGGGGAAGTGAATAGATGCCCATCTCCTGAGGAAGCTGGAAGCATGATCTGGTAATGATAGCTGGACAGGCCTCCATTAAGCTAATGAGCTGCTTGGAGTTAGAGATGTGAACTGTGTTTCTAAATGGCCTAAGTCCTGGGCATCGGAGAAGACATCAGACAACTATAATGTTTCCTGTGGGGACTAGTGATTTTAAATAGACTCATGAAGATCACTGATTCAATTGACAATATAATGAAAAGATGGTGGAAAAAAGCCAACTTTTATTTGAAGATACTTAGACTTAGAGCTTCCATAAACAGAAACTATGGATTTTTTTTCCAGCTCCAGGTTCTGCTAGGATCTACCAGTTCCAGACGGTAATATGCTCAGAGAAAGGAAGGGGTCTGCTTCACTGTGGAGGGGCAGAGCAAAGGGCAGGGCCACTATAGGGAAAGCTCTTAGCCTAAAAAAAATATTAGTTCTTTGGGGATTTTCATGCAACGTGGTTTGATCATATTCACACCATGACCTCTCCCAGATTCATCATTACACTCAACTCTGTGTTGCTTTTTTTCTTTCTATACCCACCAAATCCAATTTGTGCTACCCAAACACTCCTGAATATGTGGCCTTCTACTCTAGTGGGGTCAGCCTACCATAGCCACATCCTTAAAGAAAACTGACTCTCCCTCCCTAGAGCTATCAATTACCAACAACTACTTACGAATCATGCAAGTCTTTAGGGCTGGAGAGACAGCTCAGCAGTTAAGAGTACTGGCTACTCTGGTAGAGGACCTGGCTTCTGTGCCCATCACCCACATGGCAGCTCACAAGCATTTGTTAGCTCCCACTCCAGAGGACCTGTTGTCCTCTTCTGGCCTACATGGGCACTGCACCCTCACATAGACACATTTTTAAAAAATGAAAGTATTCGTAGCATGAGGACTCCCATGGAGTCTGCTGATTGGACTCTTCCAAAGGTAGAGACCAATGAATAGAAATTTCACTTGATGTGGCATAGTCTTGAACCCACAGCAACAGAGTCCAAGGGAGATGATGGGCGAGTAAAGGGGTTTCTTAGGATGCTAGCAAGCATGTCCAGCCTATAGCCCATCAGATGTATGTTGCTAAGGGTAACTCTGAATTTAGACAAACGAAAAAATTTTGAACTTAGTTAAAACATCACCAGGATATTTTTTGTTTTGTTTTTCTCCCAGTTTTTTTTTTTAACTGATTGTCTACTTTAGATGGCATTCTGTTGTGGTCTCAGAAGGTTGGGCACACCTGCAGAAGATAATAGGGGTGAACTGGGAAACTTACATTCTGTCTACAAAGTAACATCAGGCCCAAACCTTGGATAATTATTTCCATGTAGAAATAACAGAATATTGTGGGTCATACAAGGCCCACCTGTGAGCTACTGTTACCAATGGGTGGAAAGTTTTCTAAAACTCAGTATCTAAGACCTAGAGAATAATTGAGGATATCAAGGGAAAGAAGGACAGGGTGTGAGATGGAGTTTAAAAAAGAAAGAAAAACTTGCTAGAATCCCATTTTTCAATTTATCTCCTCTCGGAGAATTCAGTCTAACAGCTGGAATGAGGGCCAGATTGAAGCCCAGAAAAAAGGTAAGATAAAGGATTAGATGGGATCCTTCCTGCTTGAAAGAAATCCTGCGAGCAGATAATGCAATTCCATTTCCATCACTCACCGCTGTCTTATTTAAAGATTTCTTTTCTGGTCTCCCTCCTTTTTTTGTCTCTCAGTAGACTGAAGATAGGAAACCCAAATTTGATGCCTACTTATGCCCCTAATGAGCTGTATCTGGTCAGGCTAGCACCTGAGATTCTTTTTCATGTGTGAATACCCATGATCAATTTTTATGTGATTGAATCATTTCAACCAAAGTCATACAATCTCCATGCAAATCTTGAACCATGAGGAATTTCCTCTTTCTGGGTGACAGGGATGGCACTTACAAGGGACATCAGAGTCAGTAGATGTAAAAACTCAGAATTCTCCAGGTCAGGTTCTCTCTGTCTCTCTGGTTCACCATCCTGGGCATTTCCTGCATCCTCATGTGGGAGCCGATGCTGCAGCTATGTGTGGTGTTGTACCTAGATCTAATGTCTACAGGGGCAGGTAAAGGGATCTATTCCCAAGGATCTCTAGCTCTCTACAGAAAGACGTCCATACTGAGAACTTACCAGCAAATTTTTCTTTTCCTTAGTAAATTTCAAGTCACCCAGATAGCTATGGACCAAATGAGTGCCCATAGGAACTGCTTCTCACAGGTGATGATTAATTTTTCTCTTCATCAACCTGACTGAAATTATAGTCAGATGGGGAGAGGGAACCTCAATTGAGGATTTGCCTCCATCAGACTGGCCTGAGGGCAAGTCTGTGGGACATTTACTTGATTAATGGTTGATGTGCGAGGGTTCCGCCCACTTTGGGCAGTTCTACCTCCAGACAGGTGGTCCTTGGTGTTACAAGACAACAGCCTGAGCAAGCCATGAGGAGCAAGTCAATAAGCAGTGTTCTTCCATGGTCTTTGCTTCAGTTTCAGCCCTGAGATCCTGCCTCAGTTTCCATTAATGACGGATTATAAACTGTAAGCTTATATAAACTCTTTTTTCCTTGAACACAGAAACAGACAGCAAACTAATACATCATCACATCGGTTAGGTCTACTCTAATAAAGAATGAGCTTGTCCCAAATCTCATTGCTCTGTGCAAGGGGAGACATTGGAGTAGAATTTGAATTCTACTGAGCGACCAGGGTGGTGGGAGAGCTTCCTGGGCAGATGACTGACAAAAACACCACAGGCTTGGTTCACTGTGTTCATTGTAGTCTATCATACACTCGACACATGTGCAAGTGAATCATTTTCACATATTTGAACTTTTCAAAAGATGTGTACAAATGATATTGGGGGGGCATTCAGTCTGCTGGATCAATTCAGTCTAGAAGGTTTTTTTAAGATTTATTTTATTTGTGTGTGTGCGTGCATACCTGCATGTGAGTGCAGTATCCTCAGAGGCCAGAAGAGGGCATTGGATCCCCTGGAGCTGAAGTTACAGGGATCTGTGAGCATCCCAGTGTGGTGAGGGCTGGAAACTGAACTCTATTCCTCTGAAAGAGCAGCAAACATTTGGACAACTGAGCCTTCTCTCTAGCCCTGCATTTGGCTTTATTAAACCAGATGTAATTAAACAATCTTAATAAGAGCTTTAGTACAGGGCTTTATAATATTAGAAAAGATAAAAATCTTTATTTTCTTTGAGGTTTGTTTTACAGAGGGGCCAAAGGGCCATAAGGACTTACAAGGAGAGAATAGGAGAAGTGACGGAATGACACCTTTTCAAGCATTCATTTATTGTGTAAGTTGTATTACAAAATTGTTCCTCTGCCACTGAGAATTTCCTCTAGGGGTAACACTGAGAAGCATTTTAAGAAGGATCCTACCCTCTATGTCTGTGGCATGTCCTCCAGGTCAGAACTGAAGTGTGGAATGAAAAGGCATCAATAGTAGGATGACATTTGAAGTGTTCTTTCTTCCTGAATATTTCCTTGCATCTCATGGTCTTTTCCTCACTTGGGTGTTTTGAATTCTGAGAAACTCATTATTTTGCAGAGAAACACCAATTCATTTTTAAAAAATTGTATTGAGACTCTCATTCTAGACTCTGATTCTGCTGGTAGCTAAGATAAAATGGAAGGTACAGTATTCCACTACCACCCCACCCAGGGATTGAAAAGCATGCCAGGCATATCCCATGGTGCCCCTCCAGCTGTGGGAACATCAGGCAACAGGGAACAGTGAGCTATGAGGGATAAGAAATAAATAAGGAGAACCCTGGACTTGTTTCAGCTGGTTCTGTAGGCACCTTCCCCAGTATGGTCTAGAGAAGAGGAGCCAGGGACTGTCTGGGAAGTCAGGTGGGGTGTGGAGGGCTTGCAGAGGAGAAAATCCAAGCACTGAGGGGCAGACACAGAGAGGGAGAAGGTGTGAGAAATTTGCAGGGGACACTCTTAGAGTGCATTGCTGAACACTGTGCCAGAAGGGCCACTTAGCCTTTCATCTCCTAAGGCCACTTTTCAGCTTGATACCAGAATATCAAAAGAAAAAAAAAGACTAAAGATCAAATACTTCTCCTAGATGCAGAGACTGATGCAAAGATGTATCAAAAAGAATTCAATAATGTATTTACATAGCCCAAGGAAGAGCACATACATGACAAAGTGGAGTTTGTCCCAGGAATGCAAGGTTAGATTGATCCCTGGAAATCATTCCATGACTGAGTAAATTAGCAAACTGAGAAGGAGGAGACTCACAGTCATCTTGGTATGTACCGAAAGCACTTGATGAAATATAATATCTATTCTTCATCTTTAAAAACCATAGAAAGCTCGGAATTAGGCTTGATAAATGGTGCTTATGCCAATATATAGCCAATATCATACTTAATCATGGAAAATTTCCACTGGATCAGGAGCTTCATATTTTTATATGGTTGGCTAGGTATAAAATAATGTATGTAATAATAATAACAATAACAATAATAAAACTGGTAGCACTAGCAGTCAGTAAAATAAATGAGAATACTGGATATACTGGGATCAATACACAGAAATCAATTTCATTTCATGTATCAGCCTTTCTTGAAAGATGTTTGGCTCTTATGTTGATTTTCCAAAATTCCCATGAGATGAACTCTAAGTGTAGAACAGGGAAAATAGGTATGTATTTTTATGCTATCAAAAATTACTGACAATATTTAAGTGATTTTTTTCTCTAGTGAGAAAATCCTATGTGTGAATTTTAAAGTTTTTTTTCCTTTTAATTATGTGTGTATGTGTATGTACATGTGAGTGCGGTACCCCAGGATGCCAAGAGAGGGCATCAGAGTCCCTGGAACTGGAGTTATTGACTGGTTGTTGTGAGCCACTTGATGTGGGTTCTGGGAACCAAACCCAGGTCCTTCACAAGAGCAGCAAGTGCTCTTACCTGTTGAGCTATCTCTTTATTCCCCTTAAAGTTTTCTTTTAGTAAAAAAAATGAAAGAATAATATTGTCTCCCTAGAGGTGTGGCTACAGGAGCCCCATGTGTAGCACCTAGTCCTTGACAAGCTGAGCTGGTGCACATGGATCTTGTCTTAGAGTGCCTTTAGTACATGAGGGATATTTGCTTCTCTCTATCCCTTCTTTCTGAGCAGAACTCAGTCAAGGACAGCTGGAGGCATTCTTGGGAATGCAGCAGGAGTCCTCTAGAAGGGACAACTTAAGATGTTCACAAAGTAACTACTTAACCTTTGGCATTATTACTTCTAGCGACATCAGTTAATTGCTGTTGAGAGCTTTCCTACAATTTGAGTCAAATGGAGAAAGGAGAGAAAAAAACCTATTACGTAAAATGTATTTGAATGCAAGTGACAGAAGCTAAGCCAAAGTCCACATAAGTACTAACCAGGAAGCAGGGTCATTTACACAGCCAGGGGCGATGTTTCAAAATCAAATCAGCAATTTCACAAATAGGTGGTTAGTAATGGCACTTCTCAACCTCGTATAGGAGTTCAGGCTAAGGGAAACAGTTTGCAAAGTCACTCGTGTGCTAAAGTTATGGAGCTGAAACAGAAACACAACTTGTCTTGTCACAGAGTTCTCTGTCTCTAGTCTCTGCTACATTGGGTGGAGGACGCTACTTGGGTCTGTGTCCCTCTTGGTGGAGGAGGGGTGAAACCCACTTCTCCATCAATTTGAATGAGGGCCACTTGTCTTCTTCAGGTCCCTTTCCTCTTCCTTGGGGCTGGTGGTCCTTCAGTTATCTCCTGGACTAGACATTTCTAATCTTTGTAAGGTGAGGATGTAGTCTACCCACAAACTCAAACTAAATTTAATTCGTTACTATTATCAACTTGAGTGAGATACTTCAGTATTTTCTGTTTCCCTTTTTTCCATTAAGCCAAGAAGTTATACCAAGAACTTGCTGAATGGAAACTCCAGGAATAATTAAGAATTAATCTTAATTACTATTAAGAATTAAATGTTTTTGAAATTATATTTACAGGTTTTCAACTTTTAAAATTTATTATATATTTTTATGAGTGCTTGTGTGTGAGTACATGATGTTTGTGTGTTGTATGTATATGTATGTGTGGTACATGTGTGTATATGTGCATGTGTAGTGTATGTGTGGTATATGTATGTGTGACATATATATGTGTGTGTGTGGTATGTGTGTTGAAAATGTGTGTATGTGTGCATGGCATCTTTGTGTTTGTAAGAGTGCATGTGTGGTATACGTATGTTGTATAAGTATGTGTGTGTGGTGTCTGCATATTTGTGAGTATGTAGGGTGTACATATATGTGTGTGGTATATGCTATATGTATGTATAGTGTATGTATTTAAGAATATCTGTGTATGTAGTGTGTATATGGCAACTGTGTGTGTGGTGTTTGAATGTATGTGTATGCGTGTATGTGTGTGTTGTCTATGTGTATGTATATGTATGTATGTGTATGTGTATAAAAGAAGGACATCTCAGGGCTGGAGAGATGGCTCAGAGGTTAAGAGCATTGCCTGTTCTTCCAAAGATCCTGAGTTCGGTTCCTGGCAGCCACATGGTGGCTCACAAACATCTGTAATGGGATCTGGTGCCCTCTTCTGGCCTGCAGGCATACACACAGACAGAATATTGTATACATAATAAATTAAATATTTAAAAAAGGACATCTCCAATCCTGCTCTATCACCCTCCAACTTATTCCCTTGAAGCAGAGTGTCTTAGTTAGGTTTTCTATTGATGTGAAGAGACACCATAACCACAGAATCTCTAATAAAGAAAAACATTTAATGGGAGTGGCTTATATTTTCAGAGGTTCAGTCCATTATCATCATGGTGCAACAAGGTGGTGTGCAGGAAGACCTGGTGCTGGAGAAGTAGCTGGGTGTCCTACATCTTGGCTTGCAGGCCACAGGAAGTGGTCTGAAACACTGGGCATGGCTTGAGCATATATGAGACCTCAAGACCTGCCTCCACATTGACACACTTCCTCCAACAAGACCACACCTACTCCAATAAGGCCACACCTCCTAATAGTGCCACTCCCTTTTAGGGCCATTTTCTTTCAAACCATCACACAGGGTCTGTCCTTAGAGCTAGGCTGGTGAACAGTAAGCTCTGGTGATTCTCCTGTTTTTGACCCTCAGCACTGAGAATACAAGTGGGCAAAGCCATGTACAGCTTTTTACGCTGGTGCTCAGGGTTTGAGCTTAGGTCTCATGCTTGGATAACAAGCATTCAATCCCCAGCGTGATCCCCCCTAATTAACACTTTAATATGTTCTTTGTCAAATAACAATGTTGGCTCTCTTGATTCTTAAAATCTAGTGTAGGAAGACTACATACCATGCTGACAACCGGTGATGTGACTGTACATTTGTCAAAGAGGGGATAACTATGGCAGAAAAGTGTATTCCTGGCTGACTTTATTCTGAAACTTCACTCACAATATGCACGACGTGATTTCGCTCATTTTTTCCTGGATTGCTTTTCTCTTTATAGGTCTGCATTTAAATGTCCTGAGTCTGGGATGAATTCAAGTCTCCAGGGCAGGTGAAAATAAATGTCTGCTGTTGTGCCTGAGGTAAAAAAAAGATTTGACCTTGGACCAGTGAGATGACTTAGCAGGTAAAGGCGCTTGCTGCCAAGCCTGAGGATCTGAGTTCAATCCCTGAGACCCACATACTGGAAGGAGAGAACTGACTCCTGCAAATTGTCTTCTGACCCTCACATGCATCATGGCACATGAACACACACACACAGACACACAGACACACACAGACACACACACACAGACACACACACACATAGAGGTAATTTTAAAAGTACTGTCTTTAATTAGCAAGCATCCGTGTGGCCTCTGCCCAGAAGGATCTCAGAGGCATCAACATGTACTAGGCCAAGGAGAAACTTTCCTGTGAGTTGCCTGGAGACATGGTCAATTGAGAAACTCCCCACAGAGCCTTCTGCGCAACATAGGTTATTAGAAAGAATACCGACAGGAGGTGGGTTTGACTGCAAATGACCGTTCCTAACCAGAGGGAAGCTGAGTACCACTCTTGATTTCCCTTGTGTTATCTTTTAACCTTACATTTGTGGATTGCCACAGAAAGCCATTTGCCTCCACAAGGGCATTTCTGCCGTCACGAGCTATTTTCACATGGCCAAAGTGAGGTAGTGCAGGTGGGCCCTGCAGAGCACAACACCTGGCAAAATGACTGTGGTGGTAACAAGGCCTCTCACAATGGCCCTTCAGGCGCCTTCTTCTTCCACTGGTGCTGTTTCTGCAAGTCCTGGATGCCTTGCAGCTGCCACTACTTTTACCAGTGTAATTGTAATTCAGAAAAGGAGAAAGATGACGGTAGCCCCCAAAGCTCTATGTGGAGGTGACACCTCCATCCCTGTAAGAAGTGGGATTCTCCCCTTAGCAGTAACACCTGTGAACTTTTTAAGTGCCTAATGTGTACACAGCCTTATTCTGCTGTCCCAGAGGTAATTCAGTGGGCAAATCTTGGTGCAGAACCCACTTTAAGGAAATGCACGGTAAGGAAATGCACGGTGAGGTACAACTGAAGAAATGTGATCAGCATTGCTCCCTCAAGGGCTGGTTCAGGTTGTACCAAACCATGATCACATTTATGTAAAAGAAACTGTGTGTGACTCAAAGGAGATAAATATAATGAGTGTTGGGAAGGGCAGGGATGTAAACTGTTCATCTTTTATTAATTGCATGCATTTTGTATAAGGAGATTATTTTTTCCGGGCTTGGGCGGGCAATGTGGAATTATTGAGCACAATTTTGAGATCAGTTGGCCTGTAGCAATTTAATGGTATTTTGCAAAACCCTCCTTTTGCAAGCTGTTCATACCAGCCTACTTCCCCTGGCGGTTTCTGTAACTACAAATCACTTCCAAGGACCATGGACACAGGCTGGCATTTCACTCGCAGCTGCTAAGTGTTCTTAGCTCCCAAGTAATGACTGCTTTGTCCATCTCTGCAGTAATGCTACCCTGAGAAGGAGCAGGCTTCCAGCAATGGGCAGCATGCCTGGACTCATCTCTGGTGTGTGACCCTGGGGCCTGAACAATAGCTCTGGACTTTTGATGTGACTTGACTACAGTCTTCTGATGTAATTGCAAGAGAAAGATGAAATTTTGGTATTGCCATTGTTTTAATCATTTGCTTTCTGCACACACATGTAGTTAAGTTAGGAAGTTGAGAGGCAATAGTAAAAGCTTGGATATTTCATTTATAAATCATGCCCCTAAGAATTCTCCTCAGAAAATGGTTTCAGCCAGTTAATAACATTCCAAAATGTTTCTCATGTGATGTGATATATATAGACATTCTATAAGAAAAGCCTTCATTCAAATACATTTAGCAAATGCTGGATTAAGTAAAATTAAATTCATTTTTAAAACAAGGATTTCCAAGTCATCTGTCTTGGACTTAGAGAAGAATTAAGAAGGCAGTACAATTTTTCTCTGCATTTGACCCAAACAGGGAATTCCAGTTCTCCCTATATATCCTGGTTTCAACCTTCTCACCTGGAAATGGGTATTAATAAGGGATGTGCAAGTGTAATGTATAGAGAAGCTTGTTTGTAGACTTATTTTAATTTTAATTATGTGTATGTCTGTGTATAGGTATATGTGTTTGGTGGGAAACATCACCTCAGCCCCAACATCTTTATACAAAAGAAATTCTGGAATGTTTGGCTGGGGGCTTCACCCCAGCTTCTGGCATCCGTTTTGGATTGTTGGGTAGAAAGTTCCATTTCAAAGCTCCCTCCCCTGGGACAAACTCCACCTCTGAGAAACCCGCCAAACAGTGACCGCTCCCCAGGGAGGGTCAAGACCACTCCCACAGGCTATTTAAACTGTCCCCCAGAAAGTGAGCACATGGTCTCCTGGTTTTCCATGGTCATTCTGGTTCTCCTTTCCCCTTCTCCGTGTTTTCCCTGGGGCAGGGTGGAGTCACCTGGGAGCGCTGGCATCCATTAAACCTGGGCCTTTTCTAATTTGGTCTAATTTGGATTATTGCATCCACAGAGAGGTTTGTCGGTCTGTCTTAATATTTGGAGGTCCCAATGGGGGAGGGCTATTTTTCCCACTGTCCCAGGGCTATGTGCTGGAAAACACCCTTCTCACCCGTACTCTCTGCCAGACTAAAATTGGCTTCGTCTGGGTAAGTTCCGATTTCTAAGTCATTGCCTTTAGAGGCCCAGGGCCTCATATGATTTTCAGGCTGTCCTGTTGAAGTCACAGCGGTGCCAGGCACTCAACCCCACAAGCGGTGAGGCAGTCCTAGAAGTGGAATTGCATGGGACTCAAGAGTCTTATCACAGTAGATGCATTGTGGTAGGCATTGAGTGCCAAGACTTGGCATAGACTTGTAAAAATGGACACTTACAATTCAAGGCATGATCTTCAAATGCCCTTGGGCTGCCTTTTACAAAAATCCTTTTAAATTGAGGCTATCTAATGCCTAATGTAAACAAATAATGCCCCACATGCCCATGGTTTCTGAATGCTGTGCTCCCACTCCCAATCCCCTTCCCTCCTTCTCTAGCTGTTTATTGTTTGTCTCCATTCCTGACATTAATCTTGTCATGCTGAAACTCTATACAATGGATCTGGATCCATTTCCCCCCGTCCTTCCACTCTAAAACCATATAGGTATTCCATCCTTATGTTTCTGTTCCCTTTTACAGCGTCTGCTAATCTGGTCTTTAATGGGATCACCTGTGTGTTTCCCTGGCTTCTGCCACCTGCCTACACCAAAAAAAGAGTTTTATTTGTCTGTTAAAGTAATGTGGCCACACTATGCTTTTATGTCTATCTGTGTATGTGTGTTTGTTTCCATAGTATGCTTGTCTTATTTCTCTGTGTGTATGTATGAGTATTTTAAGATCTGTAAAACTTATAACTCCAGATTACAACAGCTCTGGATAAATACAAACACGTGGGTAACCTCCATTTTGACTTCAATGCCATCTTGGGTAAGAGTACCCACGTGCGCTAGTATTCTTTGATTTATTAAAATATTCCTTTTAATCTTCTTACATTTACTAGCATT
>LOJH01028536.1:6665-17712 GCA_001685095.1 Ellobius talpinus | reverse complement strand
GGAGAGAGAGGAGAGGAGAGAGAGGAGAGAGGAGAGGAGAGAGACAGAGAGGAGAGAGAGAGGAGAGAGAGAGGAGAGAGAGGAGAGAGAGGAACAGGAAGTGGGTCAGGCTATAGAACCCCAAAGCAAGCGCCAGTGAATCACTCTCCAGCAAGGTTCTATGGCCTAAAGGTTCTATGACCTTCTAAACAGCACCACCAACTGGGGGCCAAGAGTTCAAACACAGGAGCTTGTGGGGGACATTTCTCATTCAAACTCCAACTAGATAATTCTGCTCTTTCTGGATCCCATTCATGTCGTTTCCTTTCAAACACAAAACTCTTGTCATAAACCGAACTAGTTCAGTATCCTTGCTTCATGCTGTTGTGTAGGATTCAGTATCTTGTTTAATTTGTTTATTTTCATTTTTATATTTGGATACATGAGAGAGAGCAGCCTGAGGTTTTTTTGTGTGTGATAATTTACTCATCTGGTTTTTATATATGCACATGAGCACACCAAGGCTGTGTTGACTTCACAGAGCTGAATTGAGAAGTGTTTCATTGTTTTGTATTTTCTGTTAGAGGTTGGGGAAGGTCATTTTGATTTCTTTCTTAAATACTTGGAATAATTAAGCAGTGAAAACCACTGGGTCTACAGATTTCTTTGTGGAAAAGGTAATTACAGGCTCAATTTTTAAAATCAATGCTGAAGCACTCAAATGCTTTGTTTCTCTCTGTGTTGATTTTCCCCATAAGCATGTCTTTCATTTGTGTCCTTCTCCCAGAGTCTTAATTCCATTGAGATAAAGTTTTTCTCTTTTTAAAAATAATTTTCTGTTATTGTTTTTTTGTTCAGCATCTTGGGATCTTGCTTGGAGTTTATCAATTTTCAAATAAACAATTTAGGGTTTGTTGATTTTTCTCTATTGTAAGTTTGCTTTCTGTTTTTATTGATTTCTGTTCTTTACTGTTTTTTCCTTCTTTGATTTGACATGTACTTTTGAAATGCTTCATATGGCTGTTTGTCTCTGATTCCCATTCTCTTCTAGTTTGCCCATTGAGAGCTGTGAGTTTGTATCTAGCTAGAGACTTAGCTATGTGCCACAGTTTCTGATGCATCTCATTTTTATTATCATTTATTTAAAAGAATACTCAGTCCCCCTATATTCCAATTAATTCCTAAGCATCATATTTAAAAATATTTTAATTGTCATTATTGATTTCTAACAATTGCATTGTGATCAGCAAATGCATTCTGATGATTTTTTTACAATTTTGTTTAACTTAGCTTTCTGACTCAAATTTTGATTAATGAGGTAAATGTTTCCTGTGCATTTGAAATTTTTTGCTTTCTAGCTGGTCAGTGGTGGTGCATGCCTTTAATTCCAGCACTCAGGAGGCAGAGGCTGGTGGATCTCTGGCCAGCCTGGTCTACAGTGAGAGTTCCAAGACAACCAGAATTATACAGAGAAACCCTGTCTTGAAAAACAAAACAAAAAATTGTGCTTTTTGTATAGAATGCATTTTTATTTACATCCTGTTTTACCAAAACTGCATTTTTTGCAGCTTCATCCAATCTTTAACCAAATGTCTATTAGGTTTTTAATTTAAATTATATTTTTAATTTTCCCAGGATTTATATTTGGGTCTTTTGTGGATTCCCCCTGTTCTGGTTCAATTATGTAAAGAATTAACTGCTCAGATTCATTCATTGTGCTGTTTATTTCTTCTAAACCCTTAACAGGCATTTGTTCACTTTTTAAAATAAGTTGCAAAGTAAAGGTGTGAAAATATTCAACCCTGATGGGCTTATCTGCCTTTTCTTTTTAGCCAACTTCTTACTTTATACATTTTGGAACTTAGCTGTTACAAGCCTGCAAATAAAACTTGTTTTATTTTCCATTGGACCAGCTCTTTCACTGAAAACTCCCTTTTGTATGTAGATCACTGTTGCCTTCAGGTTTAGCTGTGCTGGTTAGTTTTGCTTTTGTTCAGTCTATATCTTTTGCACTTTCAGGCTTCTAGGCCCTTATGTTTAGGATGTGCCTCATGCAAGCAGCAGAATGCTGTGTTATTCCAACACAGTTAGTCAACGTAGGTCTTTCAACTGGAATATTTAGTCCATTTATGTTTAATGTAATTACTGATACATCCTGTTTTGTATCTGTCCATATTTGTGCCCTTTTCTATTTCTCTTACTTTTGTTTGTTTTCTTTTCTTTTTTCTATAACTTGGGTCAATTTTTAAAAATCAGATTAATATTTCCATTATGAAGCAGTTAATTATACATCCGTGCTAGATGACAGTGGCCCCCATAGGCTCATATATGTGAATGGTTGGTCCCTAGTTGGTGGCACTGTTTTGGGAAGGATTAATAAGTGTGGCCTGTTAGAGAAGACGAGGCTTTGTTGGGGTAGGTGTGTCACCGAGGGTGAGCTTTGAGGTTTCGTAAACCCAAACCAAGCCCAATCTCCTGACACCTCTGCCTCATGCTTGTGAATCCGACATCAACTCTCAGCTACTACTTCAGCACCATGCCTGCCTGTCTGCTGCCATGTTCCTTGTTGTGATGACCATGGACTCACCCTCCCAAACTGTAAGCACCAATAAACTCTTTCATAAGTTGCCTTGCTCATGGTGTCTTTTTTATAGTAATAGAAAAGTCACTAAGACTCTATCTTTTAGCAGTTACCCTAAAATTGAAGATATGGTACCTCTGTTTATTGGCATCTGATATAAATCAGTATTTTAAAATCACTTTCAAGACAATATTAAGGTCTATCACACTGTAAACTAATTTATTTTTTTCTGCCTTTTATGTATGTGCATATTTTTCATTTAAATCTACAGATGTCTAAAGCCTCATTAGAAATTACTACTGTTGTTTTCAGTGTTAATTGTATTTTTCACATGCTTTTTTCCTTTGGGGGATACTTTTTGTGTTCTTTCTCTCTGGGGTAAGTTTCCATTTGCCTACAGAAGTCTCTTCCATATTTATTTGCTATTGGCTTTGCTGGTAGTATATATTAATTTCCTCAAAGTTGAAACATTCTATCCCTAGCAGTCAGGAAGAATGCTGGGAGGTGGTGCACGCCTTTAATCCTGGTACTCAGGAGGCAGAGGCAGGTGTATCTCTGGGAGTTCAAGGCCAGCCTGGTCTACAGCATGAGATATAGGACAGGTTCCAAAACTACAAAGAGAAACTCTGCCTTGAAAAACAAAACAAACAAAAAATCGAGAAGTAAACAACTCATAAGTCTCAGGAAGCCCCTGAAACTGACCAATTTCACAAGTCTTGATCACAAGACTTGATCAAGGTACTATAAGCAGTACAGACTTTCAGAGCCATTAGCTGAGTCATCACCCAGGCTAGGGTAGGCG
This sequence comes from Ellobius talpinus, assembly GCA_001685095.1. Lineage (NCBI taxonomy): Eukaryota > Metazoa > Chordata > Mammalia > Rodentia > Cricetidae > Ellobius > Ellobius talpinus. Next base: position 14,350 of record LOJH01028536.1, on the reverse strand, counting down.
TCTAATGGGGAGGCTGCATGGGAGACATCCATTTACTGTAAGTTACTCTTCAGTCATCCTCCTGAACATGCGTTAAGTAATTCCAATAAACTCATTTATCCACCAAACTAGATTTTGGTATAATCACTACTTTGTTCTTTCATTGGTGTCTCATCTGGAGTGAACAGACATTTGTGTAATGTCTCTTCAGGAAAGTCTTGCTCAATAGTTGGTGACAAGTCACTGCAGTTTTAGTTAACTCACAGGCATTTCTCCACTGGCTTCATGTTTAAGGACATTTCTTGTACACATAACATTTTAATTTGTGCAGTGATTCCTGTCATTGTCTTTCTGAGTCAAATTACAAATTTCATGTCTTTCTGTTCTTTCCTCATCATAAATCTCTATGAGCATAGAAAGCAGCAACTATGCCACACCCTGGATATTCCACTGCTTTGAAATTTCCCGCACCGAATGCCTTTGCCCTTAATTTGTTGTTTAGTTCCCAGAGCAAGTGGAGAATTCATCCCTATGGGCTGCCAGAATATAACATGCATGGTTTCTAGCCCAGTTCTCCACAGAATCATGTTCTGAGACCTCACGAGCCAGGCATCATTGCTCACATGTCTTTCAGTATTCTGGAAACACCACCAGAATGGCTCACTGAACATTACATACAACATTCTTAGGGTTTTCTTGGCCTGCAGCTCCAACAGCAAATATCAACCCAAGTTTATCACAGCATCAACTCTACTCCTTGGTACCATTTTTTCTTCTTTTTGTGCTACTGTGCCAAAATATCTAACAGAAGCAACTTTGGGAAGGGGAGGTTATTTTGACTCACAGTTTGAGGTGGTACAGTTTAACACAGTGGAAAAGGCCTGGTGCGGGTGTGTGAGTTGGATGGCCATGTCACATAATTCAGAAAACAGGAAGAGAGATGAAAACTCATGCTCAGCTGAATTCCCACTCTTTCCCTTCTTATTTAGTCTGGGGTCCCACCCACTCAGAGTGGATCTTATATCCTTACTTAATCCTCCATGGAAATGATTTCAGGTGTGGCTGGAATTGTGTCTCCTAGGCGACCCGGAATCCAGTCAAGTTGACAGTGAAGCTTGACCATCACAACCACACAAATGTTAATGATTTTTATATAACTTCAAAATATGAGTCACCTGTGATTTTTCTCCTATTGGCTGTTTCTTTCTTTGTGCACCCTGCACACATTTATGTAATTAATTTGGATCATAGGAAATGAAATCAGTATGTTGACAAGATTCAGTACTGTATGTAATCACATTAATCACTTTTTTTATTTATTTACTATTTTTTTGGGTTTTTCGAGACAGGGTTTCTTCGTGTAACAGCCCTAGCTGTCCTGGAACTCACTTTGTAGAGCACATCATCCGTGACTGACAAAGATCAGCCTGTCTCTGCCTCCTGAGGGCTGCGATGAAAGGTGTGAGCCACTATGCCGAGCGCCATTTATTTTATTTTATTTATTTCATTTCTCTTAGTTGTAGTGCTAGCCCCTAAACTCAGGGAATTGCACATTCTAGGGAGAAAAAAGTTACTAAAAAAATTATACTGAACTGCACACTTAACTCGTGGTTTCTGAGATGGACTCTGGTCATATTTCTTAGGCTGATCCTGAACTCCCTGGTCTCATATGGTCTTTGTCCTCAGCATCCTGAGTATTAGCACTACAGGTCTATGCCATCACCCCTGGCTTTTTAGTGGGACATTATTCCCAATTGCTAAGACAAGGATTCAAACTAAGTGATAGATGTGTGGTACACTATGCACGCAGTAGGTTATTATGTCTTAGAAAACTTACGTATTTTCAAATACTGTGTTTTGCACAATAAAATATGAAAGTTTTGTCAATGAAGCACTAAAAGATTTTGAAAAATGAGCCTTGTAGTGATGGGAGATGAAGAGAAAGGAATAAAATGTTTATTTTTAAAGAGTTTACCATTCACCTTCTTAGTTCATGAATCACTTCATTTAAAGTCTCTCAAGGAATTAGGCTATTTCCCTCAAGTTTCCACAGTGGGTGTTGTCAGGCTGAGATTCAAACTCGGGTCTCCATCTTTAAGGCAGCCTGACCCATACGCATTACTAAAGTACTCTTATCTTTCCACAGCTTTCGTACTTTTTTTGTTTCTAGGATTGACTTCCAGTCTGTTTTTTTGACAGCCATAGAGTGTTAGATGGTTGGAGTTCATCCAGGCTACCACTACAAGATGCTACAAACTGGGTTCATGAACATCAGGAGCTTATTGTCCGTATTGGGGCTGGGAAGTGTTGGCTGATTCAGTGTCTGGGGAGGTAGTCCTGGCTCATAGATGTACCTTTTCAGCTGTGTCCTCATGTGGTAGAAGGCCATCCCTGTGGCTTTGCTGTCATTGTCTAAAGTGATAGGCTTTCTTTTTAAAGACAGAATAATATTCTGTTGCATATGTGTGCCATCCATCCATCCATCATCCATCTATCATCCATCCATTCATCATCCATCCATCCATCCATTCATCCATCCATCCATCCATTAATCCATCCATCCATCCATCCATCCATCCATCCATTCATCCATCCATCCATTCAGCTCTCCATAATCCACTCATTCATCCACAGACTCTAAGGCCACTATTCCCATGCATGGGGGCTCTGACTTCATGACTTAATTATCTCTGAAAGACCCAGGCGCCTACTATTTCACATTGAGAATTTGGTTCCCACATGAACTTTTGGGAGAGTAAATAGTCAGACAATAAGAAGTTAGATAAAGGAATGTTCGTGGAGAGAGGAAAGGGAAAAAAGAAAGAGAAGCTGACTACTTCTTTCTGTTATCTCAGTACAAAATGGTATTTCAGTCGCGGTAGAAGAATTCTGTGGGCCAGTCTAGAAATATCATTCTCCTCAAATGGCCAGCTGAAGGACATGCATTTGTTCAATGAACATTTGCTAATTTTAATTAAAAAGAGGTCCTAATAGTTGTAACAGTAATTGTTTTTGGTGAGGACCTATTGTGTGCCATGCACTAAGATAGGTACCTTGCTTCCTTTTGTCTTTAGTCAACAGCACATTTTGGAGACATTATTAATTTTAATTGTTGCATTTATTTATCTACGTATTCCTTTATGCATGTGTACAGGCATTTGCACACTACAACAGTAGTGTGGAAGTCTGAGGACAGCTTTCAGGTTCTCTCCTTCTGCCATTGGCTCCCAGGTGCCAAGCCCAGGTCATCAGGCATGGCAGCCAGGGCCTTTACCCACTGCGCGTCTGGCCTGGAAGTAGTTATTTTTACTTCTTGTTGCAGCCTTGCAAACAGAGACACAGGGAAATCCAGAACTCCCCCAAGTGCATTCCAGATCCAGAATTCAAACCCTTTTATGAACTGCCAGTCAAGAACATTTATTTCTGCATGTGCTACTTAATGCTCCAATCCTGCTTTAAGCCAAACACAGAAGGAACCCGATAAATGTGATTTGTTTTTAGTGAACTGGAGTAGAGTTCCCAAGAAAGGTCTACAAAAATGCTATTAGTGAGGCCTCTCTGTCTTGGCAGGAACTGTGATAAATATCTCCAAAATGACCCTTTGGAAGACCCTCAGAGTTCTTGTCATCCAGCTTCCAAGTGTCAGGACCAGATTATGTCCTTTTCAGTTGCAGGCTCCAGGATGCTATTTGCTCCAAATATTTCCTAGTCGCAAATGTTACTGATCTGACAGTTTATTTCCCAAGATATATTAGTTCCAAAGTGATATGATATGAATGTGCCACTCTAAGGAAATTGGCCTTGTGATTGGCTATCTCCTGGGAAGATCATGCCATCCTGACGACAGTACTAATTTGATGAAGAAGTGGCAAACATGATTAGCAGGCTCGCCGGGTGATTTTCCAATCATGATGTTCGGGGGCCGTTATTGGTTTAGCTGTAATTGAGCCTAAGATGATCTGAAAAAAATCTAAGTCAGTGTGAAAGTCACCCACGTGTTTGGCTCCAGGGTGGATGTTCAGGAACCAGGTGGATTGGTGACATTTAGATGTTTGGGGACCAGAGGGCATGTGCCAGGAAGGTGATGTCTCGTGTGTCAGACACGAAGTTTTCACTCTGTGTCTTAGTCAGTGTTCTATTGCTGTGAAGAGACACCATGACCATGGCAACTCTCAGAAAGGAAAACATTTAATTGGAAGCTTGTTTACAGTTGTCCGTAGTCATCAAGTCGGAGAGTATGGCAGCACGTAGGCAGACATGGGAATGGAGAAGTACCTGAGAGCTATGAGATTCTGTATGTGACAAGGGCTTTTGAAGCCTCCAAGCCCACCCCCAGTGACATAGTTCCTCCAACAAGACCACACCTCCTAATCCTTTCAAATAGGGTCCCTCCCTGGTGACTAAGCCTTCAAATACAGGAGCCTATTTTTACTCAAACTGCCACACTCTGCCTCTGATGAAGTGGGCGCTTCTATGCTGCCTCCAAATCCTACATCATTAACCTTCTGATCACCACACAGGGCCTTGTTCTGTATGTATTCTGTGAGTGCAACCAACCTGGCAAAGATGAGGGTGGTCTCAAGAGATACTTCTGTCCCCATCTGACTACCAGATTATGGAAACAATGGACCCAGAAGAAATGGAGATTTTCCCAGGAACCTCATGCTGGGAGGCGAAAAAGACACCAGCCAGAGGGGGACTGAGCTCCTGGAAGCAAGCTTCAGACAGTTCTAACATCTTTTCACCACCTCATAGGAGGAGATTGAAGCCCAGACAAGGATTGGGGTGGGGGTGGGAGTACAGCACCCCATACCTTGACCAGGACTGCTGAGATGGGCATATCCCTAGTCCTCTACTGAAACTTTAGCTTCTCTTTAGGACCCCAAAGATGGTCTTGACGGGTGTCACTGGATCTCTGTCTCTCTTCCCAATGTGACCACATCGACTAAATCACCCTCTTTTGACTTGTCCTATTAAGCTGTCTGTTTTATTTGGCTTCTGGAGAAGGGGCTGCTGAGCTTGGCTTAGTACTCACTATGACCCTGAATTTGGTCACAGTGTCGCTTATTTAGTGCATGGTAAAGTCATATTTGTCACTGAAGTATCGCCAGCTGTCACAGCACTCACCTGAAGTCTTGGTGGAGGGCAGGGAGTCTGAAGCTGTGTACAGGGAACCTCTTCCACCTGCTGTCTGGGGACCCAGGCTCCTTCCCTTTGTGATACCATCATCTCCATCCCTGCTTGCTGGGAGACTGCTCTCCTCACACTGGCTGCATCTGTGGGGCCTAAGCCTTCCCAGTAAAAGTCTTTGATGGGATGGGTTCCATGATGACTGAACAGGAAGCATCTTCCTCCCGGGAGACCATCCAGGACAACACAGTCCCCTCCTTTTCCGTAGTGGTCTCTACTAGCGTTCTAGCATAATGAACCTGGAGATTCTTCCCTCTCTCTGCTCCTGGTTATGGAGGGTCTGCCTGGGCTCCAGGGAGAGAGGAAATGCAGACTCCAGGAGAGGACATTGGAGCTCCTGAAGCTAGAGTTACAAGCGGTTGTGGGCTGCCTTGGACGGGTGCTGGAACTGACCTGGGGTCCTCTGCAAGAGCTTCAGCTGAGACGTCTCTGCAGTCCATCCTCTCGTCCCCAGTACTGCACTGCGTACTCCAGCCTTGCTGCTCAGAGAGCTTCTTGGCCACTCTCCCGTCTCTGCCTCTCATTTCACCCCTGGAGCTCTGGGATTACAGCCGCAGATTACTGTGTTCAGCTTTTTGTGTGGGTTCCGGGGCTCAGCCTCAGCTCACTAGGTGTGCACAGCAAGTGTATTTACCCACAGAACTTTGGGACATCAGCCCGGCTATGTTTCCACTGAAAAGCTTTACAACTGAGCTGGGAAGGAACCTCCAGCTTGGCAAGTACATGGCAGGCTTTCTTTGGGATGAGTAGAAACTGCTGGGGGTGGAGGGTGGTGAGGACAGGGTAGGGCATTCTGTACCTCCTCTCCCTGAAGTAGACAGGGAGTAACATCCTATCAACCCCCTCTGGTTCTCTGAGGCCACATGGAAATTCTATTGCCACATGGAAATCTTTCTGCTCCAAATATTTCCTTTCCTCTGTCAGTCCAAGTGGACATGACCCTCTTGTGCTATTGCTCAATGTCACAATACTACAGGGTCTGCTGTGGGTCCCAAGAAAAGCAGCTCTAGGGGCAGCAGAGAATTGTGATGCCATCTATGAGTCCAAAAGAAGAGGAGGTTTCAGGTGGGCCATCTGTGTGTGGGTGGGAGGGGCATGAAAATTTCCTCTAGGAGTCATTAGACCCAATCCTCAGCTACCATATTATTAGCCACACAGCCCTGGGATGAGTGTCCTGGGAATTTGTAGATAGAGTTTGGATAGCACATTGGTTGTTTAAAGAATAACTCCCCCAAAACATCACAGTGGGAAAGATCTCTTTGTAAGTCTATCCCAATTTTTAAAAGTTAACTAATTTTGTGTTTTTTTTGTGTGTGTGTGTGCTGTAGGGGTGGGTGGGTGTGCTTGCCTGTGTGTGCTTGCCCCTGTGTGTTGGTGTGAGAGCCACAGGTCAACCTCAGGTATCTTCCTCCATCATCCCCCACCCTATTTTTCCAGACAGAGTCTCTGATGGAACCTAGAACTGCTCAAGCTCTCAGGTAGGCTGGTAGGCCAATAACAAAACAAAAATTAAAAAATTAAATTTATGTTTTATAAAGAGGAAAAGAGTATACCTGGTAGGGTGCAAATAACAGACCTTCCCCACTAGGTCGGCTGCATGATAATTATTAAGTATTCACCGCGTGGAGAACCCATATAGACTCCCCTGTGAGGGCGATACTGGCTTTCTCTCATTGTTTCTGCCACACTTAGTTTATTTTTAAGAAACGTTAGACTGTTTTTAAAAATATCTATTTGTATTTATTTGTATGCATGCATATCTGGGTACCACATGCATGCGGAGTTCATGGAGAGCAGAAGAACATGCAAAATTCCCTGGAGTTGGGAGTCACGGATGGTTGTGAGTATTGCATAGGTGCTGGTCCTCCGCAAGCATGGAAAGTGTTTCAGCTGCAGATTCATCCCCAGTCTCACTTCTTTTTAACTTTTCTGCAGTGCTGGGCGTAGAATCCAGGGTTTCCTGTGTACTCTGCCCCTAAGCCCCTCCTCCTTGGCTCTGCTTTCCAGAGAGCCAGGGCTTCTTGTGTGGAATTCAGGAAAGAGGTAGCCCTGACTAGACCCGTGAAAAGGATGTATGCTTACATGTTAATTAGGAAAATATGCAGTCTGCAAACTTCCTAAGCTATGTTTTCAGAGCTGTGTCTGACTCAGGCAGACCCATGGCTGATTCAAGTTCATTATTACAGAGCAAGAAGGTCTTGCTGTTGTGGCTGAAAATGAGGGGCTCCCAGTGACCTGAGACCAATCGGGCCTGACCCTTCTGTTCAAGGATCAGAAATTCAAATCTGTAGCAACAACACATGAGGGAAACACTGTGGCTTCTGTTGCCTTTTCTCTGCAGTGTTTTCTGCCATTCTCATCATGTGGTTGAAAGGCCACTCCCACGCTGGGGTCACAGACTGCCCGTGAGGTCATGAGCTGACATCTGCAGGTGACTCCCACGCTTGGGTCACAGACTGCCTGTGAGGTCATGAGCTGACATCTGCAGGTGACTCCCACGCTTGGGTCACAGACTG